>CM050405.1:38995994-39278588 GCA_027580255.1 Therioaphis trifolii
TACACCAACCTTTAAAACATAGTTTTTTCGTACCGTTAAAACGCAATTACAGGTAAACAATTTATTTCTTATAAAAAATTAATGTCAATTAATTCTGACTCTACATTCATAAATTTTAATAATATTTATTTATGCGTTGTGTGGCGTACTGGTCTATAACTCGTTGACCAAACAGTATGTTAGCGAAAATCTGGAAGTTTTCTTATAATTAGGTATACCTATGTGTGTATTAGAAATCAAGTGCAGTGAGAAATTTTTTTAAGTGTTTGTTACTTCAACAAACGCTTTATTGATTATCTAGAGATTTAGTGGTCCCCCAGAAGCATTTAAACATACTATACATTGTTTCACAACCGGTGGTTTATGATTGGCCCATTTCAAATTGCGCGTGCAAAAATATTATTAATAAGATTATAATCATAAAATATTCATTATCACATTATTCATTATCATAAAACAACAAATCAAAAAAATTTCTAAATATTTAAATTATGAACAAAATTTTTTTTTTTTTTTTTTTTTTAATTCTTTATTTGATTTATACAATCTATACAAATTTAGTATAGTAAGCATAACGGATGACAAATAATGGAGACGAATTAACAGAAAGGCTTGAGTGAATATCATATTTTATAATAAACCATCTACATATCAATCTCAATATGTCCTGAAATCCAAATTTTTATTGAAATCGGTTTGGTGGATCTCGAGTTATAAAATTTATTCAAAATGTACACTTATTTTTATATACATATATAGATATAGGTAGGCAATGTACGATATTTAATAATGTGGGGAGAATGTATAGAGAAAAAATTAGCTGCGTTCTTAAATTCTTCGGTGATCGTCGGGCCGCGATTATAGAATGGTGTGCGTGTGGTCTTAGGTCATTGATACGGAAAAACGAAAATAATGGTTTGCACATTGCACTATAAATGCAGTGACCAGTCGAAACCCAGATGATTTGTCGACCTTATAGTTCCGAATCGCGCAATCATTTGCTATAATGGCCAACAAATGTGGAAGTGTTTCGTCCGAGTTCTCCGAAACCTCGCATGAGTGCATATTATGGCCTTAACCATGAATACAGCTTCGTTTATCTTCCGGACAAACACGTACATGTCGACACACAAAAGAATGGGCATTATAGAATGTGCGCACCGTTGTCAAATGTATAATGTGTTTTTAAAATTTATTTTACATCGGGTCACCTGCGTATTTCAATATAGGTACCGTCACGCGGCACGTATTGTAGAGAAGACTACATATCGAAACCATTGTCGGTTCGTGTATTATTATATTCGTGTATATTATGGCCACAGTGTACTTGAGAAAAACAAGTAAATCACTATGTTCTTTGTTCCTCTGTAGAAGAAATTAAAAGTAGAGACCGACGAGTTAAAATTATAAGGGTGGTTGTATTAAAAATGAAATTTTGAGAAATGAAGAACGTCGGGACACAAAAAACAACACCAATGCTCAATCTAGAACAATGAAAATAGTTGAAATTTTCAATCATGAGGAGAAGAAAGGGGGAGCCGCAATGTATTTCAGGCGTACCAAATGTCTAATGATTATAAGTGGGAATAACCTAACTATACATTGTTTCACAACCGGTCGTTTATGATTGGCCCATTTCAAATTGCGCGCGTAAAAAAATTATTATTAAGATTATAACATTTATAAATTTATTATAAAATATTCATTATCAATTCATTATCACGAATCGCGATATTAATTATAAACACCACCTAATAACCTAATAATAATATTATTACATTATTTAATAAATATTATTATTTTTAATTATTTTCTTAATTCCGATATAAATTGTTGATATTTATATTAAAAAATGATACTTCCGAATTCCTTTAAAAATATAGCGAGCGAAGAGAAGTAAAATTATATTGGAGTCCGTAGTAATTTAAAAAGAAATTGATGATATAAATCAATGGCTTAAGGAGTTTGGACTTTTAACAAACACTCAATGGATTGTAAGGAACTCAAATCCATCGGGAACAAAAATAATGTGTTCGTTAGTATAATGAATTATTATAATGTTTATAATAAATCTGTAAAATATTGATGCATATTTTTAGTTCATTTTGTTCATAGTCAATATTCAATAAATTTTATAACTCGAGATCCACCAAACCGATTTCAATAAAAATTTGGATTTCAGGACATATTGAGATTGATATGTAGATGGTTTCTGTGAAGTTTGTAAGCTGCGCGATAAGTGGTTCCGCGGAGTTATTGCTCCTTTAGTGCACACCAGGCGATATGGCCAAAAATAACAACAAAATGTACGAAAAATGAAAAAACGATTATCAAATAAAAAATCAATATCTCGATGTATACTATTTTATTTAAGTATATTTTTTTTATGTATGTTATCCTTTTTTGGGTAGAAATAATTGCCCCTCAGTTTTATTATCCGGAAACTTTAAAGATCAGATATTTCTTCTAGTTGGTACTTTAAAGAGGTTATTTTTAGTTATTTCAGTTGTTAGATTATGAAATACAATCTGCAAATCGAGTAAAAACGGTGAAATTCGGCGAGAACGAGTTTTTCATATAATTTTCGATATTATGCCATAAATCCAAAAGTACAATATTTTTGAAATATTCACCAAATATCAAAGTGATTCTAGCATATACTTGATAAAAGATTCGAAAGCATTTGGACATGCCAAGGCTATTCATACGCAGATTATTGAATACAAATTATAGAAAATTCCTCAGTTTATAGTATAGTATATAATTTTAAGCCAGTTATGAGCATTTTAAAATTGTTGTATTTGTAATTTCCTAGTATTTATGTTTGATAACATGTCAATCCATACAAATATTTAAGCTAACAATACAAAATTGTTCTGCTGAATGCAAAATTACTTATGATTATTTACTAAATATTGTAAATACGCCATTGGTCGACTCCTGTATATATAACATTATTTTACTAAAAATGAACCTGTCTATGGTGTTATGTAAATAAATATGTAATATAGGAGTAAAATGTCTGTGTACAGGTACAAAACGCATTTAGATGTATATTAATAGAATATAGATTAAAATAATTAAACATTATTAATATTACGTTATATTTACAAGCAGTGCCGCAACATCCACCCGAGCAGCCGGGGCAATGCACCGGGGAACGGCCTCCATTCCTATTTTGTGGCCCCTATTTATAATTTTTACAATTTTTAATTTTTATATACCCAGCAATACCTACTGTATTGTGAGAATTTGTGACAACTGTGTATACTGAGTAAGATAAAATTAATTTTATAAATGTTTGTACTATTACACTGTTACAGTAATTATCAAAATATTGATGACTGAAAATTATAGTCCGGCATTGATTTATTATTATCGTTTGATTAAATCGTTAAATTTGTTTAAAATATTAACATCATATTATTTTTATTTAAATGTATAACTTTATTCTATTATAATAAACTTATTCTTTCATGTGTTTTTATTTATAATAAATTAATATGATGGATATTAAAAAGTGTTGTTCTTTACTAAAATGTATGTTTTACATGTATGAAATACTTTTTAATAAAGATTATGTTTGTTTGTTGAATTTTATCTAACTGACTCCAATAAATTTGTTCACTAATTTAAACCCTGGTAGAGTGATGCTAGATAGTGGCCCCTAAATAATCTTTTGTCCTAGGGCTCAAAATATCTAATTGCGGCACTGTTAACAAGTTAACAATATGTTTCTATTTTTCAGGGTCGTAAGTATACATAATACTCTGCATCATTTCCGTTTCTTAATAATAATAGGCATAAAATCATCTAAAGCTAATTTTGCATGGTAAAAACTTAACTTTAATTTTGTTTTTCCATTTGATGAAAAACACACAAAATGTATACAAAATATCAAACAATTTATGTACAAAAATTTTTTTTTAAATATGTATATATATATATAATGTATATTTTTGTCATACTTTTTATAATTGCGTTTCTACACTTCAAATATCAATAACTAAGTAATGATAAGTACCTACTCTTTTAAATCTATATAATATTTATAACTGCATTTAAACTTAAATAGACACACTTATATGAATTAACAGAGACGGATTGGGATAGGAATTCGGTCCAGGAAATTTAACGTGTTAGCGGCCTACCTCTTGTATTATTTTTTCATTACTTAATTGGCGTAACTAGGGGGGCAAGAAGGACTAATTTTCCAGCTATTAGCCATCATCATTCAGTGAATTAATTATTTAATATTTATAAATATAAAAAATATCTATTCATACATTTAAATTAAATTGTCAAAAAAATATTTTTTAGTAAAAAAGTTCTTTTGATAACAAATTTGAGTTAGTTGATACTGTATTTATAATTTCATCAGTGTCTAAGTTAGGAAGTTGATCTTTTTCTAATGGCATTAGCATAAATGTCTCCAGTTTTGAATCAGAAAGTGTACTCCTTAGCCTGTTCTTTATGAACCTTAAGGTGGAAAATGATCTCTCGCATACTACTTGAAAGTATCAATTGTTTTAATTTGCAATAAAACTACATGTACCTAATATAGCTATTCGTGTTTAATTATTTTTAATGAAATTTGGTTT
This sequence comes from Therioaphis trifolii, assembly GCA_027580255.1. Classification (NCBI taxonomy): domain Eukaryota; kingdom Metazoa; phylum Arthropoda; class Insecta; order Hemiptera; family Aphididae; genus Therioaphis; species Therioaphis trifolii. The sequence continues at coordinate 39,000,596 of CM050405.1, forward strand.
ATAACCAAATTATAATATCAATAGTTTTTTTGTACCTGAGTTGAAGGGAGTGTTAGAAGGTATTTGTAAGCCAGTACCAAATTCATATAAGCATTACTATGCATATTATACTTCAGTACCAGGAAGGCCGATCCCCGATCGGTGCAACATTTTTAGATATAAGGGTGCAAAGATAAATAAATATTGCATTAGTCTTATGGGGAGAATTCATGAAGTTAATTATTTTTACCATGAAATCGCGAATTCCCCAATGCAGATAGTGATAAACTGAAAGTTCAAAGCTTAAAGAATTTATTGGTACTTTCCGAATATGAGGTATACGTGGGAAATTTCGTGTAATTAAACGAAGAAAATTTTATAATTTATGATTTTAAAATAAATTTTTTTCCATAAAATAATTTGTAAACTGCATTTAATAAAAAATATTAATATTTACTTGATAAGTATATTCACGGAAGTTTGAATTTGAGTTTTGAATTTGTTCTTTTTGCAGAAGTACTGTTTAATAAAATGTAAAATTAAAAGATATTTACCATTAAATTTGTGAATATTATTTAAAAAATGAATTTTTTGAATTTTTAAAAGTATTATTTGTATCATTTGAATAGTTAAATGTGTATTATTTTTTTTTATCACTCAACGACTGGCCGTCGGACACGCTGGGGGTCCGATGCAGGGAGAACGCTACATGCAGGGAGAATCGAATTGTAGGTTACCAGAACCCAGAACGTCGCGTTGCACAACAACAACGCGTTGGCATCATCGCGGTCCCAAAAAAGGTTTTCCATTAACAACGTATAGCAAAGATATGAACCATAGAAAATAGATCATATAGAAAGGCAACTCCCACAGCACGATTTGATACAGAGCTCTATCTTAGCGCTCCCCGTGGTTGTCTCAAGTTTTAACAATCGATAACTTCGATTTTTATAATATCGATTATTCACACAATCGATACTTTTGTTATCGATTATTCACACAATCGATACTTTTGTTATCGCATATTATTTATTTATTATTACCATTGATTATAAATACTAAGTATATATAAATACTAGTATTTAAAATCAATGTTATTACTAATATCTGTACCACCGATTTGTTCAATAAATCATTATTTCCTGATTTTTTGGCCCATATAGCACAAGTCTCTTCGTCCTTAGGAAAACGATGTCGTATGATGTGTTTATCGGTATACTTTGTATCACATCCAATGACGACACAATTGTTGGAAGGCATATTTATTATTATTTTGAAAAAAACTACTAATAAATATACAACTAACAACAGTGTTAACAGTCACAAAACGAAAACAAAATAACGCAAGAAAAATAACAAAGGCCAGGAATCACAAAACGCAGTTTACTTGCTACACGGGTGTAAACAAGTGAACGTTCAATAAAATTTACGAAGTTCATCTTTTTTCTATGATCCAAAGTCCAAACACTAAACGACCGTTAGGTCATGTGATACACAGTGCAGCCATACGAAAAGAATTTTACGAGCTAATGAATTTTAGTTTTGTTGGTATGCCGCGTGTCTCAAAACTATGTATCAGATCTGCCTATAAGAGTTACACCTCCCTGATATGAACTATCACGTCGCACGACGGTGATATGGAAGGGGAAGTTTGGGCGGCCACGTCTAGCCGTCGTCCGTTGCCGTACCGCGAACCTCACCCACAGATACTTTTACTGTATAAAGATTTTTTATGAAAACTCATAGAAATGAAATTTTCTTGAAATTTTGACTAAGTCTATTGGATTCCTGAGGTCGAAAACTCTTTATATATGAAATATAAGAAAAATCGTTAGAGCCGTTTTCGAGATAGCATGACTGGAAATAGGTACATACAATTCCTCAAGATTTTCAGGCTAGTTGCGCCAATGGTAATGACAATTACAAATTGAATAATACATTTATCAAATTAATAATATATATATTAGAGTACAATTAAAGTATAAATAGTAACTAATTTTCCAGCTATTAACCATCATCATTCAGTGAATTAATTGTTTAATATTTATAAATATAAAAAATATCTATTCATACATTTAAATTAAATTGTCAAAAAAATATTTTTTAGTAGAAAAGTTCTTTTGATAACGAATTTGAGTTAGTTGATACTTTATTTATAATTTCATCAATGTCTAAGTTAGGAAGTTGATCTTTTTCTGATGGCATTAGCATAAATGCCTCCAGTTTTGAATCAGAAAGTGTACTCCTTAGCCTGTTCTTTATAAACCTTAAGGTGGAAAAAGATCTCTCGCATGCTACTTGAAAGTATCAATTGTTTTAATTTGCAATAAAACTACATGTACCTAATATAGCTATCCATTTTTAATTATTTTTAATGAAATTTGATTTATAACCAAATCATAATATCAATAGTTTTTTTGTACCTGAGTTGAAGGGAGAGTTAGAAGGTATTTGTAAGCCAGTACCAAATTCATATCAGCATTACTATGTATATTATACTTCATCAATAAGAAAATAAAGTAACATATTATAATATACTGATTTGAAAAATGAAACAAAAGTGTTTAACAGACTTCTTTTGCAAACTGCTTTTTATGAAATTGCTCTGTGTTATTTGAGCTTTGCATGTTTTTATATTGTAGTAGCTACTACTATGAAAGACAAAGGGTTGAATGTAATTTATTTCCCAATTATTTACAAATAATATAATCATAAGAAATAAAAAATATGTTTCTTAAAAAAAAAAAGTAATTTATTAATAAGTAATAAAAAAATACATATAATTGTTACAATAATACCTTATATATTTTTATATAAAATGTAAAACTCATCAAAATGCTTTTATAATTATAATTTTAAAAAGTATCTATGAAAACTGTCAGTGTTTTCTTAAAAAGTTTATTTCAAATAACTCTTTGTTCAAAATGTCCAAATTAGAACAATAGTGATTATTAGTTATTACTTTTGTTCAGTTGAAAATCAACATTTATTTTAATACCTACACAGACAGAAGTATTGTAATTATTTTTTAAATAAATAAAAATATACTATAAATGTTTTAAATTATCACATAACAGTGTAAGCTTAGAAAAAACATTTTGTATTTGTCACAGAAGGCTTTGATGATGATGATGAACAATTATTATGACTGACATTTACGTTGACTAATTATTGCATTTTGCTTTAAACGTTTCATCATTTGACTTTTGATTATTAAAATATGCATGTATCTACTGTATTGTTGAGCCAATGACATAATTTTCTCAAATGTTTCGATCTTTCGATTTGGATGTTTAGCGTAAAGTATCTAAAATAATCAAAGTTAAAATTAGAAAAATATCAGTAAAATTAAATAGTTTTTCATTACTTGTATTTAAAATTATCTACTATACTTAATGTACTATAAATAGTATATTCATTTATATGTAGTTCATTTATAAATATATAAATATATTAATACCATAATAATATTAATTTCCTACATTTCCTATTTTCTATTTTAGATTTTGAGTAAAGCAAAGAATACCTTTAATCATATGCTATATTAATGTGAAAATAATCTCAAAAAGTCAGAACTATATTTCATCTACATATAATCAAATTTTTATACATTTTTAATGGAATTAATTGTTTTTACATCAATTTCAAATTTAAAGTGTTTAAATAAACAATAATACAAAAATTATTCCATGGTCAGAATTTTTTTTCTAAGGTTTTTACAAAAAAAAAGAAAAAAACTAACAATAATTAGACTAAAACGGTATATGTTGCACTAAAGCTTTGCTCAGAAACATTTTACTAAAGAGATGATTTATTGTTTCTTTAAAATTCAATAAACGGATCACCATTATCTTACTGGGTTTTTTTTTATTGTACTTATTAAACAATAAATTATATATATTTTGATGTATGTTTATAATTTTATTAATAATTATAAAATAAAAAAATGTTTTAGTAAATCACTAATAAGTATGTGCTCATGAAACTTACTTCATTGACTAAGTCAATACGAGCCTTGATGTGTCCATCTAAAATTAGTTGCTCGAGTTCATTTACTAAATCAGGCACAGTAGTATTAAAACATAATGCCATTTTCCGTAAGTCAGCTGAATCATATGGACTAAACAAAAAAAATGTATATGATTTACAAAATATTTTAAATAAATAAATGAAAAATTTAATTATTATAAAATATTTAGTTACAAGAAATATTCTTTCATTGCTTTGATTCTAATATCGGAATAGAGCTGGTTTATATGAGGTCCAATGTTCATATCAAGGAGAAATATTGCCTGAAATATTTAATTTTTAATATTTATTTACAGTAATATTTTTAAGCTTGATTTAATATATAAACAAATTTTAAATACTTTTCTTCTGTTCAAAATTGTGAGGCAGATATCATACTTGGTCTCATGAAATTTGATAAGGGCGTCACGCATTTCAGGTTCAAGTTCCAGGAATAATTTGAATGTACTATTTATAGGAAAAAATAAAAAAATATATGTAGTGCATATTGATTATTGTTAAATGATAATACTAATAGGTATAAAATAATGTAATGATTAAAATGGTTAAAATAAAAATATACACAAAGAAAGTAGATTTTAGCTTTAACAGTAAACACGTATGATTTCAATTATTTTAAATTTTAACTAAACTAATTATAAAAAAGTTAGTGTTATTACATTTTTTTAACTTAATATTGATTATCAAATTACTAAGAAATTGAGTATTATTGACATTTTATACTTTTTCTAATATAATCACTTTATAATAATAATTGTTTGTAATTACGTAATGTTTTGAAATTAAAATATAACAAAAATATATACAGTTTTATATTTTATTGTTACATCTATATTTTGTAGAATATACATTATACATATCAAATTACTTACTTATTGCAAATTACATTTTCTCGAAATTCTGCACGGCTTAAGGAAGCTAATGCACAAAGGCTTCCATAAATAGCAACATCATTAGGTGTCATTACATTATTAGAATCCCAATAGTTCAAATTAGCGTGTAAGAAATTCTCAGCAGCCAATTTGTATTTACGTTGAGCTAGTTCAGCTAAGCCTGTCATAAGTTGTAAACTACAACTGTATGTGATTTGGTAGTTGGTATTCTAAACACATAAAATATGACTGATAAAAAAAACACAATTATTTTAAATAGAATATTAATAAATAAGCAATATTATTTACTTCAGTATAATCTGGAATAGACCTTGCTTTATTGATGAAATCGACAGCCGATGACCAATTTTTCAGATAAATTGCAACCTATTTAATATATAATTATTTACTACGAACAGTTTATTCCAAAAAACACGTTGATAAATCAACTAAAAACATTTAATTTGATAAATATTGCCTAATGACTTAGATTAATATGTTGAAATAACATTGACTTTTTAATTAGTTTATATATGAAAGAATTGCTTTCCTCTAACTCCTGAAACTTGAGCGCCAATATGCTCGTAAGTATATTTTCAATTTTGTATATATTAGATAGTATATTACAATTTTTAAACAATAATTTTGAATTTGAGTGTACTTAAGACAAGAATAAATCATAATTATAAGGGGTTAATTACGTGATGCAAGGGATGATATATATATATATATATATATATATATATATATATATATATATATATATATATATATATATATATATATATATATTACATCTCATTATAAATAATTTATTAGTACTTATCAACACATACAGGTATAGATAACAAATGAAAATCAAATTGAACTCATTATTTATATCTGTGTTTATCATTTTCACATCTATGTTCATGGTTATTCATCAAATTAAAAAATACTGAACTCTGCATTTATAATTGAACATTTTACATTTTCTGTATGTATATTAATGATTATTGTAATACAATCTTTTACTAAACATAGGTCATGAAAACTAGGTATATAATACCAAAATAAAGTAAATAAGTGACTGTTATCAACAAAAATTATGTTATACATACTTTAATAGTGTTGAGATACAATGATATTTCATGGACGGGAGTGGTACAATACTTTCGAGCATTTAAATAACATTTAGATGCTTCGACAAGGTAACCACAATTGATGTAATGATCACCCATTTCGCTGTAGCCACGGCGAATACTTTCCTTAATTGAATTCTTTTTATAGTCCCTAAGATCTCCTTCGAGTTTTTCAAGTTTAATAGCTGCTTTCTGAGTAGTCAACTTTGCCCAATCATCATAGTTAGCTGGTAATGCCAAATCCATAGGACTAGAACCAGTAACATATTGTAGTGAATTTCTATTTCACATATAAATAATTAAATTTAAAAAATCATAGAAATCATCAAGATGAAATCATACTCTTGACTTAGTCGAAGTTTCTGGTGAAGCATTTGATACAAATTAACATTCATCGTTTCGATGACATGAGAAATGGCCAGCCGTAGTGCATCAGATCGTAATTTTGGACAGTGATCGGCTATATACATAAGTCTGAAAATTCGAACTAATCCACAGTAATTTTTATTGTATTCCTCGAGATCCTGCAATCCAAAATGAGACATCAATAAAGATGAAGAACCAATTTTACATATTAAACGTAATGATTTCTTACGAATGAATCTGAATCAATGTCGACTTCATATAATTCTTTTTCGGTGTTGTCTTCAGGAGGAGCATCCACTTGCGTTGCATCTGTTTGTCCGGCTTCGTCATGGTGTAGTACATTGCGCTGAAACGTGACACAATTATTTCAACAGTTAAATATGGTTTACCGTGCGTATTGAATGAGTATTAATTACATCAGCTCGAGGTCTAAATGACGCCATTTTCAGAGTATTGTCGTCGGGCTGCATGTCGACAACACGTTATGATGCGTTGTTATAAAATTAATTGATTTTTTTCAATTTGAAAATTTTAACGAGTGTAAAGCGACGGGACTTGACCACGAAACGTGAACGCTTCAGAAACAAATTAATAATGTATTATTGGCTATTGCAGCAGACTATTGTGTGATTTGTGACGACTGACGGCGGCCAGCGACACGGTACGTGATTGTGTGAAAATGAGATAAGGACCGCCACGTCAGCAGTGTTTGCTGTTAGGAACGGTAAAATGAAAAACGATCGTACGCAACAGTGTCTTTACCGCTTAATTCTCGACGGCCGGTGTATTATGGGGGGGGGTCACGTTTTTTTTTAAAATTCCCCCGTTCGTTTTCCCCTTTTTTCATTATTTTTCACGCTTTCTCCACCGCTCTTCGTATTCAATTCGGGTCTTTTCCCGATTTTTCTCTATTCCGATTTCCCGATTCGATGAGATTAAAAATCCTTTTAAGTTAGAAAACAGTACCTCCAATCGCGTTCGTCCGAATTCCCTCCGCGGTTTTCTCCCCGGTGCCAACCGACCCGACCGGCTTACCTTTCTCGTCGTTCTTTGTCATGACGTCACTACCTTTGATAATAGTACGCGTCGTCGTATCGCGAACCGTTCAATAGCTCGAGTTTTCAACGGGCTTGTCATCTCGAGTGAGTGGCTGGGTAGAATTAGGCGTCAGTTGGGATGCCAGTGAGATTCGGCGATTAATGCCTGGTTCGGGTTCCATTCCGGTTGCGGTGATGTAATAATTTTGTCCACTTTTGTTTTTTGCTTTTTTCTCCCGTCCGTCGTTTATCGTCTCCCGTGATAACGCTGACGTGATAAATAAAATCGTTTGTTTTCGAATGTTCTAAAATCTAAAAGTCCATGTTTAGACTTTCAACGCACTCGTATGTGAAGACGGTAAGTTTATTCTTTTTTTTTTTTTTATCAAAATCGTGTACCTACGAAGATTTTGTATTTTCACTCTTAGGTACCCCATGTCTCTTGAGAATTTTTTCGGGTCATTTGAAGATTAGGATGTTTCGGACTCCGGCATTTCGGTGTGAGTATCTCCGTATAAACCGTCTGGACGGATCGAGTTTTAACAGACGTGATTTTGCAGGTGAAGCGACAACGAGTTGTTTTTTTCGCAATAAAAACCGTTTCGAACAAATTTTGTTTCGACAGACTACTGCGCGTACACAGGTCAGACAGAAGGCCTCTTACAGATCGCATTGCTCTTTCGACTCGAAAACGGACAAGAGTGTAAAATATCGTTGTATGTGTTTTGACGTTGATTTTTTTTTTTTTTAAGCGTGTGAATGTGTGAACCCTCATTTATTTTAATGTTATAATGTCACTTTTTTTTTTTTTTTGGATCTCATCGACTTACGCATATTCGTTTTAATTATTACACCTATATGTATTTTTAGTGATATCTTTTATAATTGTATTCAAATTTATTTTTTGAACTCAAATGTGTTCTTTTAAATATTATATTACCGATGTGATTTCAATATCATAATATAATATAATGTTGTAATATTTTCCAAAAACGTATGAAATCACTTACAATTTTTTTCTTTATTTTTTACGTTATTGTGTACTATGTCAATATTTTTTCATGTTTTATATAATTTTAAGCAATATCATGATGAATATAATCTGTGTTTTTTATATGTTTATAAAAGAACTTTGTATTGATGCCAGAGCCGAGTACAAGAATAATCTCATGAAATGCTGTTTTATTTGGTTAATGTATTTCCAAATTCAATGTATTGATGTTATGAATATATTGTAATTTTTCTTATTTTTTTTTTTTTTTTACACAACTGTGTACAATGTTGGCACATTTTATTCTTTTGTATGGGATGAATTACTGTAAAATAAAATAATTCTGCTATAATCCTGTCATATGTATTGTAGCGTATAGGATTTAGAAACTGATATTTATCAACATGTAAATTTACTTCTATGCTGTCAGTATTTCTTGGTAACTCATTCCCCCTCAATCCATGCTCCTCCGTCCTTGGGTCAATCAATCAAACTATATTATTTGTATGACATGTAAATAGTATGTGATTCACAATAATTCTGATCTAAATAAATAAAATTTTTAAAAAAATGTTTGTTTCCTCTGTTTCATGATTTTGGTAAGACTGTTCTTAGATTTAATCTGTATTTTTTTTTTATGTTCATAAAAGAATTAGTATTAAGTTGATTATATAAATTATCTCACATATCACCGTTTTATTCGATTAGATCACATGTTAATGAATGAAACTGAGAAATAAATTTTAATACATGTATGGTTGAGATTGACGATTAAACTATTTACTAAGGTATTCAAATGTAAACGACAAACATTGTACGTTGATGCACAAATTTATTGAACTGTTTATACTTATAATGTAACTTTTATTTAAAATGTATGTGAATACACTATAATATGTACTTGTTTTTGACTAACTGTTTACAATGATCATATCTTTTGTACTTAAGATATTTCATGCAGTTTTGTTTTTTAATTATTAGTAAAATCTTCATCAGATATTACATATTCTTATGAATCAAATTTCAAACGAATACCTATGTGATTTATTTTCACATCTCTGTGTAAATATTTCTATGCCATTACCATCCGACAGAGTTCCTCTATACTACCATACATTATGGTTTCACATTTTCATTTGAATGCATGATACTATGCTCATCAAAAACAGGGAACACACCTTTCATCCTATCATATGGATGCCATCATATTTGGTTTAGATATTATAATATCATATGATACATAATTATATGCTTTATACGGGGTAGGTATATGATATTGAAAAAAAACTGAATAATAAATTTTGTAAAATTTATGATACAAATTGACTATAAAAATATTTGCTGAGCTTTTCCAAAGAAAAGAACACACATTTTTCAACTCATTGAATTAAAATCATTAACTAAGGTCTTCAAATGTAGAGGGCACAAATATTTTTTTACATTGATGTACAAATATTATACTGAACTGTTCACAAGTTATGATGTAACTTTTCATCCAAATTTAAGATAATATATGTACCTGTTCCTTAACAAAACTGTGTGCAATGTTAATGTGTACAACCTTTGGTACTTTTATGTCATGAGATTTGTATATTTCAAACAAGTGTAGTGAATAATGTGATGAGCAGGGTTAGGATTTGTATGCAACTCTATGTTTTTTTTTTTTTTGGTATGTCTTAATGGACTTTTAGTGAGTAATGTCCACAATTCATATTATTCTGATGAAATTGGACTGTTTTTATTTTCCATGTTTTTGCATATATTGAGCTTAATGCATATTTTTGCATATGTAGTATGATCGTGTCTATTGTATTTGAGCCCATAATAATTTAGCTTATCAAAGCAAAAAACTTGGTTTTTTGTCAAATATTCATTTTATTTTTACAAATATAATCCTATGGTTCGATATGCAAATAAGATTGAATAGTTTGACAAAGAAAGATAAGCACAATTAATAAGGAACGTAGGTATCAATTTAAAATCCAATAAAAGACAATAATTTGTCGGGTATTTTAGTGTATTCCACACAATCCTAATTTTTTCAGTACGTAGTACAAACCGTTCAGCTGTCCGTGTATCATCAATTATATTAGACTGTTTTCAGTGTGATTTTAGTAAAATTATTGTGATTGTTATTTTAAAAATGCCGAAAGTCACAAACGAAAGTGCCAAATTACGACGGTTTGTTGTAGAATTTTTCATTTTTGATTTGGCGTATATTAAAAGTAATTTTTGTTTTTGTCCCAAGTCATAATTGAACAACAAAACCAGCATTTGACACTTCATGACAATCTATTGATTTTAATAAATGATAGGTATAGACTTATTGAGTGTAACGGAAGAGTCGCAGATAAAGTCAAAAATAAAATATTCTAGGTTTTACAAAACAATAAAGGATTTAAAACTGCACAATCAATAAATAAAATATTAAATGGCGAATCGGACAAGGTCCATTTCAGTTGTCATTTAACACCAGGACAAATTCCTTAATTTAAATATCCGGCAACTACATAATGTGACGTGAAAAGAAGCTTCGGCCAATATAAATCACTACTACGATCAAATCGCCGATCTTTTATATTCGAAAATTTAAAAAAAAATGCGTTTACAGCATTTAACACGTATTTCCACTATTGAATGTGAATTATAAATCGTATTACTAAAATAATAATTAATAATTATACATGAAAAAATTAAATAATTATTTTCTTATTTTTAATCTCAATTATATTATATAAAGACAATCAGCTAATCACTGATTTCAATAAATACATATTTTTTTTGTAATTATTATATTTTTGTGTGTTGGTATCTTACAAAAATTAAAATGCACGTTTTTGCTTATTTTGGTAAATAAAATGCATATATTACAATTTTTTATTTCATAAAAATCTTAGCCCAGGTGATGAGCTTTAATAAATAAATAAATAAAATAAATAATTCACTTATTTTTATTATATCATATTAAGACAATCAGCCAATCTCTGATTTCAATAATTATATTTTTTATAACTATATTTTGTGAGTACCTATCTTATAAAAATTAAATGCATACTTTGGTAAATAAATGTTTTATTGCATACGAATCTTAGCCCAGGTTATGAACTTTAGTCATATTTAAAAGAAATTATTATTAATGTCTACATAAAATTTTACATTTTCTAACGAACACAAATTTCAAACAGATAAATTCTTAAAGTGATGAGTGTCTGCTAGACAGCCGCGGATGCCTTTGTCGGTATTATCAATATAAAATTAATTACATTACAGCCACTCAGGCTATTTGCCACCACCAGTATCTCATAAACCAATTGATTTTCTTACATTATGGTATACAATTTTTTTTTGAAGTCTTTCCATAGACACTTGTTTTTTTTTAGAACGAATCTCGCATTTAAATACTTCACAATTAAAATACTCTACGATTCACATGTACCCCACCGGCAGCTAGTTCTTATCATTATTATTATTATTATTATTATTATTGATGTTATTTCTGTTTTTGTGCCAAATTACTTTACTATCTATACTATATACTATCATATTATAAAACTAAAGAGTTTGTTTAGTTGAGCGCTCTAATCTCAGAAACTACTGTTTCGAATTAAAAAATTATTTTTGTGTTGGGTAGTCATTTTATCGAAAAAGATTATAGGCAGTGCCGTAACTACCCTATGTGACGCCTTTGGCGACTTTTATTTTGGCGCTTATTTTTGTTTTCATTTCATAGGTATTAATAATTTCTATACAAATATAATAATATTACATTCTCACATGTTAATCAAAAAACTGCCATATTTTTTTAAATAATGGAGTTTTTATACAGTTAATGAGTTATACCATAGATTAAATAACACTAGCGTTATTTAATCTATGGTTATACTGAATTATTAGTAATTATGTAAGTCTTGATTTACAAAAAAAAAAAAAAAATAAATAAATAAATAAATAAAAATAAACCAAAAAAGCACAACGTTTCTTATTATACGTAAATAAATTTAATATTATATAATATAAAATAGGACAGGTATTACAATGAATTATTATTATTAATATGACAATTTTATCTTTCTAGCCTTTTTTGCTGCGAAATCGTTTATAATATCGTCATAGCTGATTGAATTGCTCATTTCAAATTCAATTGATAATATTCCCAAATTTTAAGACGTTCTTGTCCTAACGTTAAGTGTACATAGTTTTGGCCATTTAGCTGGGTCTGAAAAGTCTATGCGATTATTTGAAATTGGTTCTAGTAATTTGGTTTCAGTCTCAGAATTATCAGTTATGAAGCTAGTGGTATTATGATTAAAAGTTTAACTTTATAAATAAAAGTTATAACAGTTGACATCAAGGCGCATAAAAGTTATTACAGTTGACATCCAGTATGTAATTTTTGTGGATTACAAATTTACACTTGATTTTAATAAAACTTTAAATAATTTATGAGAAAAAAAAAGTGACAAAAAAATGTTTTATTTAACTCGAATGCGCCCCTTACTTTACTGCACCCCTACTTTATTGCGTCCTTGGCAAGTGCCAATATCGCCAACCTCTAGTTACGGCACTGACTATAGGCTATATAAAACTTTTGTATACACATTATGTGGAATACCCGAATACACTATTGTGTATAATGCAAAAATTATTTCCCAAATCTCATAATCGATGTTTTAAAAGTTGACAAAAAAACTAAATAACATCAGCGTTTTCATTGAAATATTGAAATTTATTCCAAATTCAGCATCAAAAATGTTAATTTTAATTTTAATTTTTTTTTAAATTTAAATGAGGATCTACTTGTTCCGTTATCTGAATAGTGTGCTTCACCACTGACGAAATAAAACTTAATATATTTTACAATTTTTACTTAATGATAATATGCTAGGTACTTGAACAAATCCATTAACTTATAAGATAAAATGCGATGCAATTTTTTTTGTTATCGATAATTATTATTTATCAACTTGAAACTCACGATCATTCAAATTTTGAATTAATACTTTGTACTGTCTTAGTGTCTTATCTATTGGCATCAATTTTATTAGAACTTGAGATTTTAAAATACATAATATTGTCTATAGATGATGTATTTGAAATTTATCACTGAATCGTCATCAATATATCTGTAGGTATATATGAAATGATTCGTTGCGTGTATGAATGTTGTTTATCCGTGTTGAGTTTTCTTTTTTTCAAATATTTCAATAAAATGCAGTATTTGTCTGAAAGATTTTGTTGCGCTGTTTATGTCTTTTGGGGCGTAGATTCGTTTGTTTTTAACACTCCGCGAGTCAGTTAATGAGTGAGTGTATATTGATTAGGTTGACAAACCCACTGGTGACGCCTGACCTGGTACACGGTCGCTCGTTTTGTTACGTCTGGTTCCAAAATCATTCTGCAACAGTACCACACGAAGCGACGGACAAAAAACATTCAGTTTGTATGTAACACACCGTAGGGCACAATTTTTAATGAACAACGCAGTCACGTAGCTACGCGGCTTGTGGGTAACAGGCAACAGCCATCTTGCCGTGGTTTTCTTAGGATAAAATTATTTTCATTGAAATGACCGAAACCCCGTTAAAATTTAGAATATTCAATACTTCTTATATAATAACCCATCTTAGGAAAATCGAACTCAAAATATAGAATTCCTTAATTATATATTTTTGTTCTTAATCACTAATACTTCCGAGTTATTTTAACTTGTGCGAATTTTATCACGGTTAGTTATTTATTCTACGAATTTTTTTTTTCTGATCCTCGTAAACCTACGTCCATTAGATCTCCCAATTAGAAATCCCAACTACTCCACTGTATGATGTACCTACAGCACGTCGTCGGTGATTATCAATTCAATGGCGAATTTGAGGGGGGCGTAGCGACCCCCCTAGTGATTTTTTTTTGTTACCTAAACTATAGCGCCGTATGATATAATGAATATAAAATTCATAACTCATATTTATAACTTGTAACTATAACGTCAAACTTAATAAATGATAAAAAACGGTATCCTTTTGAATATCTTAGCAAATACTATTTATTATTTGATTATCAATAGGTACAAATATCGAATTCAAATAGGTAACAATATCATTTTCAAAACAAATTGGTCAGAACCACAACTACAATTTATTGTATTAAACACCGGTTATAGTTTTTGAATATATTTACCGCCATGTAGCTACACCGCCGTAGATTATTGAAGTATTAATTTTCAAGCTTTTTCGATTTTAGATAGTAAGAATTATTTAGTCGAACAATTTATAGATGTATATAAAAAAACCGGTAAGTCGCTCTTGTTGCGCAATAAGAAGTCTAGAGTACGTTCTCTTTGCGTTTACTGTGTAAATATAGATGTATTAAATCTTAAAGCAACGATAAATCATTTTTTCAATAAAATGATTCTTAGTGGAGAATTAGTTTTATATGAAATTTGATTAAAACAGTCAATTTCGTCAAAATTCAGATCACAAAAAAAAATTTCAGTACGCTTTCAGTTACGTCCTTGTTAATTAAGAATAAAATTAAGAATGATACCCATTCGCCCCCCCCTTAAATATACTTCAGTTCCGCCACTGCATAAATCTCCGGAAAAATGCTCTAAGAAAATCGCGAACGTAATATACCATACTCGTGAGCATGGGCGCCAGGTTTCCCAAATTTCACGAGGTGCCTAAAATCCTTAGATATTAATAAATGTCAATTTAAATAAATAATAATTTTTTTTCAGCATAAATTGTTACCTTATTTATATATTAAAACTTTTAAATACATATTAATTATTATACATAAAATTATTTTCATTTCATATACGTATGTTAGGAACGAGTTATCAAAACATCCAAAATATATTGTTGCCATAAATATTATACAACGAAAAAATTATAAACGTATTAAATTACATATTGCTCTATATTTTTATTTCATGGGGTGCAGAGCACCCCATAGAATGATTCATGGGGTGCTTGAGCACCGCAGCACCCCAATAGTCGGCGCCCATGCTCGTGAGTCATGACTCATGACATCATATCGTTATAATACCCCGTTTTGTTTTTTACATTAGAGGGAAAAGTGTCTACGTTGCGTTTGACATATTTTGTTATGATCACTATATACTCACGCGAGGAGTTTTTGCGCTTCCCGACACATGAACTTCTTTGGTGTGTTCAATTTCCTGTTAATCTGGTTGGCCACGATCTGTTGTCGGTTGGATTGCGTGTACGGCATGCAGTCGGCTAGCATCACATACAGCACTACGCCCAGAGCCCACACGTCGGACGCTTTTGGGTCGTATGGTATGCCCTTGAAATATAAAACGTAAGTTGATATTGGCTGAGTATTACACCAAGTACGAAACAAGACTAAATTTGATATTGGATAAATTTTAAATCATGCCCTTTTGAATAATTTTTGAATCCACCATCAATTCGGAGGTTCGTCGGATAGCTCTGATTTTTACTATAAATATTTATAAAACTATACTCAATGAGACGGTTACACTAATAATAATGCAGTAATTTATACCGAAATCGCAAAATATTTTTAAAAATATAAATTTTTCTCTTCCGCAATGGATTCTATAATACAATTTTAATATGTAATATCTATATTTACAGTAGGGTCTCGATAATCCGAACGAGATTGAGGAAACGGATAGTTCAGATTACCTAATAGTTTGGATCATGCGCGTAGCCAGGGGGGGGTGTTACAGGTGTAATAACACCCCCCTCAGCCGTGGTAGGTTAATATTTTTCCTATACTTTAGGCCTATACTTAATATTTTTTACCAATTAATAAGTAAATTAATTACTATTTTATACCGTTCTGTGACGTTTTATCGATTACTAGTTTCATGCACGATTTAATATATCTTTTCATGCAGCGTGTAAGAAAACGTTTACAACTTCAATTATTGATTATTTGATTATCATGATGAACTATCGTAAACATAGATATCTATGATCTATCCGAACGTTATTTCACTTATCAGTATCTGCAATTCGCGAGTTTACAATATGACATCATCAGGTGAAAAACAAAACCCCTAAAAATGCTACGGAAGCATTCATTAATTGCAACGAAGAAATATTTCCTATATTGTTCATAAACTTTTAAAAATATTGATTACTTTACCAGTAACTACTGCAAGCAGTGAAAGATATTTTCCCTCATTATGGCGTTTAAAAACATATTTGAATAATACAACTGGTGAAAATCGGTTGAACGGCTTAGCAGCTATGAATATTCATCGGGATTTAGTCGTAACCACTGACGAAATAATTGATACTCTAGCTTTAAAAAATAGACGCATTAAATAAATTTAATTAAAAATATGTTTTTTTTTGTATTAATTATAATAATATATATAAGTGAAAAATTTAAATATACCAACGTAAAGTTATCAATTTTGTGTGTATAGTTTTTTCAATTAATTTTAAATAACACCCCCTTAGACATTTATAGCTACGCGCCTGGTTTGGATTATCAGTGACTTAAAAAAAAAAAAATCAATTTTCTTGTAATTTGAATTTTGAAATTTATTTATTTTTGATAATTGTTTTTAAATTATACTTTTATATTACATAATATAATATGTATTGATCCGTTAAAATTCGTAATTTAAAAAGACAACGAATGCAAAGAATTATTCTAATTATGTACCTATGCATGTACAACCAGTTAATATATTTATTACATATTATGAACCTTATCGCTTAAAATATTTATATATTTTTTTTGCACTGTAGTTTTGATATACGTATTTATCAAATGCCTTGTCTCGCAAACGTTTAAGCAACATACGTACATATGACGTACGGTAATCGTACGATAATCATAGCGATGCAATAATTATCAAGCCCGTCCGGATTACCTCGTATTTCGGACTATATATACATATGTATTTGTTTTTTTAATTAATACTATAAAACAACTAAATATCAACTCGGTTTTTACTCCAAGATTCATGGCTATATCTCACGTTGTATGGTGGTCCAAGACCCCAAAAAAGATGGAGAATCCACGCTGTCCTAAACATTATTTGTATTCGTGCGTTGGTGGCCAAAATGAATAGGGAGAGTAGTGCCCGCTGTGGTGCGATAGAGCCCACATCGTACAACGCGCAAAAAGCTGTGGACGCAGTAAACCCTTTTTTTCATCACATGTACCTCCATTAACCACAACCGAATCGCAATAATAATAATAACACATCACGTGGAATGTTTTGCGATACTCGTCGTATAAACATCCGCATCTTAACGTGAAGAAAAAACAAACAAAAAAATCACTCGGATAACATTATGGGCAGGGGGGAGCAGGTGTACGAACGTCCATAACGCCCCTACGTGTTCGTCCCCGTGATCGATACGTTACGGGGGTGATATGTCGTACCTAATGTTTTTATCGTCACACGCGTCGTTTTTCCTGCGTGTGAGTTCAGACACGAAGTTAGAATTTCATTTAATCCCTGTCATAATATGCGTAGAAAATATTATTTATTTTTCATTGAAAAATGTAATAAATCATAATTATTGTATTTTAATACAAATTAATATCGTATAGTTAATAATTTGTAGGTAGGTTAGATACATACTTATATACATATTTATACGTATTTCATGGTAACAATTTTATTTTTGTTTTTTTGAATTTCATCCAACACGTCTTTTAAAATATTACTGTTGGATTTATACGTCCGTACATTCTCAAATGAAAATAATGTAAATGGTAGTAAAATTTTGTGGGACTACAAACCCCACGCAACCCACGTATCCATTTGGATACGTGTCTGCGTGGCAGGCCATTTTTTAAGTATGTTTTCTGTGTCCAAATGGACACCCAGTCAAGATTAGTTGAACACTTAATAGAGAAATAATTGATCCACTGGGTCTCCTCTATCCGAATAAAAAGGTTACAGGTTTAAGTCCTGAGCTTTAAGTCAAATCAAAAAAATAAAGTTCAAAAGATTGATTCGAATTCGGTCATTAAGAAAAAGCGTACAATAGAAAAATGGATTTTGGTAGGTAACGTTTGTAGTTTGGAAAAAGTGACGTTTTCCATCTAATATAGGTACTAAAATTTATGGTTTAAGATTATGATATAGTTTTAAAAGTATTTTCAAATACACCATTATTTATCATGATTTTTTTTTTTAAGAAGAACCATTTATTAAAATTAAATATTTATTATTTTATAATTTAAACAAAATGTAATTTATATTTAAAAAGTCAAAACTTTATTAAGTTTTGTTTTTATTGCGCAAGTTATTTTCTGTTATTTACTGTAAAATATACTTTAATATTTAATCTGAGGAAAGTGATTTCGGTTCATATATACATTTTGTTCTTTAAACTAAAATGTCACAATGAATTTATGAAATTTTGGGGACTTAGTAGTAGCAGTAATACTGTTTCAGATATCACAGGTATACAATTACGAGACAATTACTCGTAGACGAATAGACATTGTTTTGTAACATTATATTAAATTTTAGGTAAATAGGCAATGCTTCCACTGTTCGGAGAGTAATTATAAGGGAGATCACTGAGTAAGAGAATGGGGGAGGGGGGTATTTCTAACATTCAACTTGATTTTAAGGGAAGAGGGGTGGACTCGCAGTGATCAATCACTAAAAAATGGCCTGTTGCGTGGTGTGTACCGACCTGCAGCACCTCGGGCGCCGCGTACAACGAACTGCCGCAGTACGTCTGGCTGACGATCGGCCGGCCCCGCTCGTCCACGCACATCCTGGCGAACCCGAAGTCGGCCAGCTTGACGTGCCTCTCGGTTTCCAACAGCACGTTCTCGCACTTGATGTCCCTGTGCGATATACAGTTCCGGTGCAGATAGTCCACGGCATCGCATATCTGCCTGTACACAAGCATCGCGCGCATTTCCTTATATTGGTGTATGAATTATAGATCGTTTCACTATGATGTTTATTCTTTTTTTTTTTTTCTGTGAACACTTTTTCGGGCAATGTTTTAAACAAATATTTCATCCAGCGACTCTACAGATAAGAAATTATACCGAGTTGATACTTTAAAAGAGGTAATTTTTCTCTGTTCTCTATAGTATTTCGCGGCGTGGGGAAAAATGTCGAAAAACCCGAGTAAAATCGGTAAAATATACTTGTAAATGACATTTCTCCCAAACCGATTTACGTTGTTTTGTCATAGCTCAGAAATCAGAAATTGCAAGAATTTTGAATTTTTCACCATACGTATATTAATTAATGGTACGTCGATACATGTATTACGAAAGTTTCATAAAACGTATTAACTTTTGCCCTGAAAACATAATTTTGAAAATACCTTGTCTTGTTAAAGTTTGTCTCCATTAACATTTTTAACATTTGAGAAAAAGTTCTGAAAATTTAATTTCATCATACACTTAAGTAATAACACTGAACAAATTAAAAAAAGTGTAACACACGATTTTTTCTACAAGTGTTTAAGTAAATTAGTATACGATTTTACGGAATTGATTGTTTTTATGTTAATTTTCACCTTTAAATGTTAACTCAAAAAAATTAGTCCATTCGATCGTTGTGAAACTTGGGATGAAGATAGAACAACATGTTTGAATTTTTCGGTAAAAAGAATTTCTCATTTGTCAAACAAGAAAATTTTAAAAACAATAAAAAATAAATCATACCGCTAATCAAACTCAAAACGATTATATAGTATAAAAAAAATTGTACATTTTTCTTAATCCGAAGATTTGCACAGAATTGTTTAACTGAAAAAAATTATCTATTATTTATTTAAAATTTAATATACCTATATCTATTATTTTGGCCGAGGAGCGGACCCCATGGAACGAAGTAGATACGTAATTTTATAATATTTATATTGTATCGGGTCCCCTACACACTTCTCCCGTCTCCTGTCCTCCGTCGGAGAAGGGAAAAATGCAGTGTTTGGAAAGAACGTCGTTCACGAACGCACGTTCACGCGTTCACGTTCATATTTTGTGAACGACACGCGAACGTTACTCGCTTTTTTCAAATTGAACGTGAACGTGAACAACGTTTACATTTTTAATGAATTTCAACTATTTTCGGGGCGTTCAAATTTATAAACCAACTCAAAAAAAAAAAGGTATAAATAATAAATATCAAAGAACCTCATAATTTCAAATCTTGTCTGCGTGTGTGTGTGTGTGTCGTGGAAAAAATGCATTATTTGCGTTTAAAGGAAGGTATGTACTATAAAGCGCTAGTTAAGGTGTTCATTGCATTATACATTAAATTATGTACTCGCCTATGAGTTGGTTAACAAATCGAGTATTCTGGTGGAAATTTTTTTTTACACTTAAAAGCTGGAAGATAACTTTTTGAAGGCGACTCGGTCCCCTCCTGAGGTCGTGTGCCTGATGTGTACTGAATTTTACCACTAAAAATTTATTTTGTAAAGGTCACATTTATACGGAATTCATGTAGACAATATTCATAAAATACAAAATAAAAATAAAAAGTTTAAGTGAACGGCCAGACGAACGCGTTGATTTTTTCGAAGAACGTGCAGAACGTGAACATTGAAAAACAAAATGAACGTGAACGTGAATTTTTTTTTTTTAACAAAATTCTATATTATGTCATCTGTTACAAAAGTAGAACAATAAGCTTAATTGATAAGAAAGTACTAAACAGACAGAATAGACCGTGGGAAGAGGCCTCCCATCGGAGGTACTTCAACATGAATATAAATTTAAGGTTTTAATCCTATATATTTACATAATAGTTAGTGTTTTAAGTAACAAGGATCACAGTTGTAATGATACATTTTTTTTTTTTTTTAGATATTATATAAGCAGGTCACGACACCATCGCCTTTTTAATCTTTTGTGGGGATTTCTTGGAATAGTTGCAGATGATAGTTGGGCAATAAGGGGATTGGAATGATGTGTTAACTTGTTATTGAATCGTTTATAGTGGAGTTTGGCTAGTTCAGGGACGGTGGGTAAATTGAAGTCAGAATGAAGGGTATTATTTGAAACATAGAAGGGAGCTTTGGAGATGATGCGAAGAACTTTGGATTAAAACCTTTGTATTTAATATTTTTAGAAGTTAGGAATGGCCGAAGAAGACGAAGACGATCGTTCAGTGTTCGAGTTTTATTTTTAATGTGAGCTGACCAGGTAAGTCGACGGTCAATGTTGACTCCAAGGTAGCGTACGCATTGGGCAGTAGGAATGAACGTGAACGAATTCCTTTTTTTAAGCGAACGTTCCGAACGCTGGAAAAACGGGGGTAGCGTTAAAGACAGCGCGGGGCGGACTCACTTGAAAAACATGTGCGCCTGCCACTGCGGCACCGTCTTGGCGCGCTGCAGGTGTTGCAGCAGGTCGCCCAGCTCGCAGTAGTCCATGAACACGAGCACCGAGGCCGGGGTCTCGTATATGCGGTGCGTGCGCACCACGTTCGGGTGGCGGACCGCGCGCAACACGTCCAGCTCGCGCGGCAGGAATTTGCGCACGTACGCGGACGCGGCGCCGGTCCCGCCGCCGCGGCCGCCGCCGCCCGCCACGCGACGCTTGTCGATCTTCTTGCACGCCAGCCGCCGCACGCGCCCCTTGTCCGCCGTCATGCGCACCGCCACGTACACCTTGCTGTACGACCCGTAGCCCACCGTGCCGCCCAGCCGGTACCCGTCGGCCGCCAGCGCCGGCACCAGCGCCCGGTCGTCCGGCAACACGACCATTTCCGGTTTCCGGTCCAGCACGCGGCACTCGGCCGCGAGAGACGGCGGAGGCTGCGTATCGGCCGTCTCGGCGCACCGGCGCCGTTGCCACGGCCAGTGACCGCCCGCCGTGCGCTCTTGCTGCTTGTAATGATATGCATAATCGTGTAATAACCACTCAATAGATAAATTATAAATTATTATTATTCATTATATTATATTTATATTAATTTATTTAATTAGATTATAATTATTAATTATTAAATTGTAAATTATTATTATTATTCTAAAGTGTCATGTGTAATTATGGTCCATTATATTTTCCAGAATTTTATTATGAAATGTTAAATATAATTGTGGACCATCATTACATTTTTGACATTTTATAATAATTACTCCTTATTATTTAGAAAAAATAATTATAATCAAACCATCATTATATATCATAAAACCATATCAATAATCACACTATATTTATCATTATACAATTACCGCAATAAACAGATTGACATTATCACGACACGATACTATAAATAATACATCTAAAAATAAAACTAAGCGAGTCTCCACAGCAAGCAGAGGACAAGAGGAGGAAGACGTTTTCATAAACCGTTCAAATACTCAGTCGTGTCGTGATAAATCTATATTTACAATTGTATTTATTTCTCTTCGCCTTCTCTACACGATACCCACATCCTTGCAAGGATGGTGTCGCAACATTCTACTCCTCAACATTCAGGTAAATGTTTAATTATTACATGCTGCTGCTGCTGCCGTTGTTGATGCTGTTGCTGTATCTGTTGCGATTTCGTCTGGTGGTCCTTTTGCGCGCGATGCTGTTGCCGCTGCGGGTCTGCGTGCGACGGTCGCGGTCCGGTCCGCACGCGCTGCCCTCGCGATCCCGCGATCAGACCGCACATCAGACGGCGGTCGTCGCGATCTCGGTCGTCGTCACGGTCATTCATGGCCTGCACCACGTCGTCGTCGTCGTCGTCGTCGTCGTCGTGCTGGTCCTGGATGCTGGCAGCGACGGCGGTGGTGGTGGTGGTGGTGGTGGCGATTTGTTCTCGCCGTCGCCTCGGCCGTTCCAAGATTTTCCGGTTAAAAACAACGATATGTACTGCGCTTGTAATTTAATAGATAATAATATTATACGCGGGTTGATTGCCCGTGCGTTGCGATTACTACGAATTTGGTCCGCTCGCGATGTTTCGTCGTCGTCGTCGTTGTCCCGACCGCGGCTGTCGAAGGTCTGTTTCGGCGGAAAAACAATTTCGCGTTGCTATACGTACGCGTGCGCGTGAAAAACGTTTTCATTATTCGCGCACGCTACACGTGGCCGGTCATCAATCACCGAGATTGGCCCATTTCAAATTGCGCGCGCGCAAAAATATCATTACTAAGTTTATAATCGTGACATATTATTCACTATCATAATACGACAAATCAAAAAAAATTCTAAATACAATTTAAATTAGGAACAAAATTTACTAAAAATATGCATCATTATTTCACAGATTTATCATAAACATTATAATAATTCCTAATAGTAATACGAACACATTTTCATTATTTTTGATAGCAAAACCTGAGAATTAAATAACGTAATCATATACTTTAGTAAGGATAATGAAACAAAATCTCACAATCTCATATAAAAAAAAATATATAAATACATACTACCGATAAAGACGTAAATTAAGGAAATAGCATTTACGACTAATCAATAACGATAATTCCAATACAATTAGGCAGTATATACGATATTGCCTAGGAAATAACGTTAATACTCGTATTCATTATTTCAGGCAAAAATGCATTTACGACCAACAATAATACCTAGATAATGTCGATAATTCTGGTCTTTTTCCAGCCTATAATATTGATAAACTTTTATTGTATAGTATTCAGTAAAAGATAACCGTGCATCGAATACATCTATAGTCTATAATCTATATAGGAGGTACCTAACAAATTCCAATGATGAACATTTATTTGTTATAATATTTGTGCACACATATACGCGTATTTCATAACATAAATTTAATAATATGGTATCTAACGTTCTTTAGATATTCAGTCCAAAGTCATAACTATCGTAAAATCATATTGTTCCGACGAATCGAGTTCGTAGATAATTTGATTTTTAATTAACTGTATACGTTTTATTTGTACCATAAAATATATTGAAGAAATGAAAAAAAATTTGAAAATGTAATTTTCTCAATAATTGTTTACTGGAACGACGGGGTGATAACATAGTGTGCATAAATTATTCGGTGTAGTATGACGAAAAAATATCGGCCGTCAAAAGCGACATAAAAAAAAAATATGTTCAAGATTACAGTTTAGTTCATAAGTACGATGTCATGACTTGTTGCTTGAAAAGAATAATTATTATAATATTTTATATAAATTATATTAAATAATTATAGTAATAATGATCGAAAACAATGTTAAAATATATCTGAAAAATGCAGCATAGTTTTAAATGTTTAACCAAATTTAATATTTCGGTTGACAAAATCAGTATTGACTACCAATAGGAGACATTAGGAGACATAGGAGATAATTTTCTAGTCATAGTTGTGAATTTAATTACATGCGATTTGATTTTTACGACGTTTTCTATATTGCCTTTTATCGCCAAAGCTTTGATGACATTGCCTACTGATGTTAGGCATTAATGATATTGACTAGTCATTTACGGTATTACCTAAATTGATGGTAATACGTATATATAAGTGAAATAATCCAATATTTACAAAATTTGTTTACATTTGGACAAAACAAAAACTGGGCAATTATGTCGTGTTTTGTAGATAATTTATAAAGTAGCAGATAACAATAATTATTTTAAGACGAACTCATTTGCAACCCACTAAATTACTCCTCTATTCGGTGACACACTTCATGCTAATTTAGGTTAAAGTGTCATACGATTTTTCAATTTATTTTTTTCGATGAATTTTATTTTTGTAGCATTACAATTAAATATCTAACTGAGTTTAAAAATGATCATTGAACATTATGGTCTAACATATTGTGGTAGTTTAAATTAAATGCTGAGTTTTCTATTGTTTAAAATCAGATATTCTATTCTTAAAATTATTCAAGTTTAAATTTATAAGAAATTGATCAATGGCTTATGTGATACACGTCTGTTTTGATAAAAATACATTGAGCTTCTAAATAATATACCTACTTAACGATAGAACTTGATGCCAATTTTCGTCATCGATTATATTTGAAGGCATAAATTATTTCAATAGTACATCACTTTTATGCATAAGTTTGGAAAATTATTATAAGTATATCAATCTTTTGAAATTTTCCTGACCGTTAAAATCGCTTATCTTTTCATACTAATATAATATTATATAAAATATATTGTAGGTATAATTATATTTTTTGTTTCGTTGCGTAGACACTGACTTAATGTTCATGTGTTTTGTTTATGTCTTCCCATTATCACACTATTTTTTTTTTTTTATTATTATTATTTGTACTTTATTGTAAACTGTATTAAAAAAAAATTGTAATTTTTGTCGTTTAACAAGGAAATTTTTACTTGATCATAATTTGAATATTTATATTTAATCATGAAAATATACTATAATGCAGCTAAATCATCTTTTCGTTTAATATTAATGCAATCAATTTATAAATTGCGTATTTCTATTTGAATACATTTGTGGGTTTACATTTGAAATTTATTCAAAAGATTTCATATTTTTTTAGGTAAATGTATTTTGAATTTAATTAGTTAATTTTTTTAACTATTTTACACTTGGCGATTGATTTGGCTAAAAAAAAATTTTTTACTATCAGCAGGAACGCCCACAGATATTTCACTCGTGAGTGAAAATTTTTTTGGACCCCATAATATTATACTCGTAATTAATGGTACAATGATTGTTGGAGAGTCACTGAGTGCCCTATAGTCGTATGAGACCGACTTCATGTAAAAAAATCTCCAATTTTGTAATTGACATGAAAAATCTCAGGGGGGGCTATGGTACATAGCCACAATAGATTCCTATAAAAAACAATTGTTGAATATAGAATAATGACACATGTACGAGTACATAGTAGGTAGGTACATTACTTAAATCTAATGTATCGTAGGTTTTCCTTCGTACGATGGTATTGTTAATGTTTATGTTGGACACATACCAAAAATCAGATAAAAAAACGTGATTTAAAAAAATTTTAAAGAAAAAAAAACTCAAAATAAGTGCGATGGCCGGGCATCGAACCCGGATCAACTGCTTGGAAGGCAACTATGCTGACCATTACACCACCATCGCACTTGTTGATGGTTACGATTTTACTGTATTTAAGGCTTAGACGTCATATACATATTTTAATATTAATAAAAATTCCATTATTAAGTTTAAAAATAATATAAGTACCTTCAACGCTTTCAAGAAAATAAATAAAACGCACTTTGGGTATTCTTCACCAATCGAACAAGACAATGATTAATAACGATGGGTTTATTGAGTTTTAAAGAAATAATTTATTATTTCTTAAAAAACGATTTGTAATATTTTTCTGTTTTTTTTTTTTTTTTTTATTGATGTACTAAATAGAATTACATTTATAAAAAATCAATACAAATATTTATAATTTGTAGTAAAATGTTTAGTTCAGGATATTTAAGTAAACTAATATTAATTTTATTTTACATTTATTTTACCATTAAAATTTTGAAACTGCTGATTTATTTGTGACGAGGGAACTTCGTGACATTTTGACGTTTGAAATTACCCCCTCCCTTTGTCTGAGCTTCAGCTACGCTTCTGATGTCTCTGATGTCTATAGTAAATGCTATATAATTGATGGCATTCATAAGAGAGCAGGGGCGTCATTTCAGCTTTTTAACTGGGGTAGCAAGACCTACTGAGTGGTAAGGAATACTCAGTACTCACTGGTAAAATAGGGTCCGGTTGTCCTTCCCCGCCACCCTTCACGAATTGTTTTCAAAAACTGACTTTAAATTTGTTAGTTTTTGAAACTCTCAGATTAATTTCTGGAGGGGGCACTCCACTCGGAATCGTTTTATTGAAGAAATGATTTATTACGGCCCCTAAATAACTTAATACGGCTCTGTGTATGTATTATAATTTGAGTATGTTATAAATTAAAGAATTTAAATATTTGTACAGTGTATAATACAAAAATTAATTATATCATAGTTACTAGTTATATACACAGAGTATTATACAAAGTAAATAAAATACTGTATTTTTACATCACTAGTTAAACATATTAAGAAATAATTAAAACTAACTTACCATGTCTCACGCTGTTTCAGTTCATACAATGTATAAAGTATTTGCATACTATACACATCAATACTGATGTCTGACAAAAAATCAAACTGTACCAGCAACGAACTTTGATCTAAAATAATATAGTAAAAATAGCAGTTTACCATTCGAGGTAAAAACTAAAAATTTCTGATATCTCTCAAGGAAACTAGTACCGACTGTGGTATCGTTGTTGCCATGCTAATAATAACTATTATTTGAGGCGCTCAGCGCCAAAACAGCCTAACCCACAAAAAAATCAAATACCGTTTTATGTGATAAAATGTTTCAGATTGATATAATATTTGAAATCCACTATGGCCTATTCCACAAAAAAATTATTCGCTAAATGGCAGCACATTCTTTCTTTTGGCACTGTAAATTATGAAATATAATTTCAGAGCAATAGTGGCCCAACCCTATGCTAGTGGATTAGGCCATTTTTTCCTCCAAGAAAATAACTAATAATTTCAGAACCAGAGTGGCCCAACCCCACGGATAATAGATATATTATCTATAATATATCTATTATCCGTGGCCCAACCCTATCCTATTAAATTGGCAAATTTTTTTCCATGAATAAAATAATATTGATAATAATTTTTTCCCGGCAAAATGAATGCAGTTATCATTTTTCTCAAAATACGAAATTTAGTTCATTTGATTAATTTATTAACTCATGACAAAATAGTTTGTTAATTTTTTCAGTTGTTATTTTATTATTCTTATAATGAACACTCTAGAAATAAACGAATATTTACAAGATGGTAAGTTACTACCAAAAATGTTTTAATACCAAATTTTCAAGTTGATCAAATTTATTAAAAATAATATATTTTAAACTGAACTGTTACATAGGTACTATTAAAAGTGATTTTGATTTTTTTTGTTATGTTAAGTTAAGTTATAATTTCATTGTTAATAATCATTCTACACTAAAGGTTATTACAATATTATTTAAAAAAAGTTACAAATAAACTTTAACAATTATTTACATAGTATTTTCATGTTCTGTGAATTTAAATGAATTACAAATTCCCAATAAGCTGGTCTGAACCACAGAAAATTGAAATAAATAAATAAAAAAAATTCAAAATTCATAGTGGCTTAACCCACATTACATCTTAACAAACTTTAAATTGGCAAGAACCTTATAGATGGTTCAAAAGGCAAGGATTTGTACATACTAATGAGTTATTGTTATTTTCCTTGGAGTGGATTTAATAAGAAAAAAAAATATTGAAAAATAGTCAAAACTTTAAATGCCCGTCTTGCGCAATTACACTTTTGTGGGTTAAGCTGTTTTGGCGCTAAGGGCCTCATTTGTATACACATTTTGTATATGTATTATACATGTATATCTTGTCAAGGTAGATAAAATTATTTCAAAAATATGTTCTATATAATATAATATTTTATTATCAACAAGAATCTTGCTGTATTTCATATACAGAGTATTTTTTAATTTGGTGCCTATTCGTCAATTATTGAGACTTTTACTTCAAATTTCTGGGGTGGTAAAATACTGGGTTTGAGAATTCTAGGGTGGCCACTGCCACCCCTTGCCACCCCTAAATTACGCCTATGAGAGAGAGTCATATTGCTTTTTTCTGTGAGTGTTAGTATTCACAAAGTCTGTTTGTATTAATTCAGTCTGTGTGTTCCAAATAAACCCGATTACGTAATTTGTGAGACTTATGGATAGTTTGAATGAACATTTAAAACTAGTCAAATCGTATTTCGCTACTAGATATACAATGACGAAATTACATGTGTTTAGAAAAAAACAATAAAATGCGGATTTAAAGCATCAAAAAATGGCAAATACATTCAATCAAGGCAAAATCATAGAAGTCTACGTAATGAAGACGAATTTCGATTAAAAAAAATACTAAACATACTATCTGAATCGGGTCTGGGTGAAATTATAAAAAAAGTTCATTTTTCCAAAAATCAGCTGAATACTTGGGCCATAAGACAGATGAAAAATGCCTATACACATTACAGAAAATACTTACGTAAACCATGTTAAAATTATTTTTAGGCTTAGTCACATACTGTATAAAAATTGAGCAGAACTTGGCAGAAATTCTATCGACACTTTATTCACTTTTACGAAATTTAACAGCATAAAAACATTTTAATTTCAAGTCCTCTTTATGCACATTATGATCTCGAACTCCCTGTTAAGTTAATATTTGACTCTTCTAGGACTGCAAATTTATCAGGATTATATTTTTTTGTGTAGAAAATCTTTTAGATTACCAAAATGATTGGATGAGATAAAGTTTATTTTTTGCTAAGTATTTTTTCATTGTGCTTTTTTTGTTTTTGTGCTTATCGTTGAAAAAACTTAGTTTTCTTTTACATATAGGTGCATTATATTCAAAAACCTATTAGCACCAATAGTAAATTATTCGCATCATAGAATCGGTAGTATTTTAAACGATTACTTTATTTTTATCTTACTTTATTTGTAGAATCACACGAGTATCAACCTCAAAATTTCATCACTGTTTTAAATAGGTACTTAAAATACGAAGTTAGATAAATGTATACAATTTAGTGCTATTATGGTTAGATATAAATATAGATATAGATTATATATTAGACATCTCGTTTGTGTATATGATACA
Source organism: Therioaphis trifolii (assembly GCA_027580255.1). Taxonomy (NCBI): domain Eukaryota; kingdom Metazoa; phylum Arthropoda; class Insecta; order Hemiptera; family Aphididae; genus Therioaphis; species Therioaphis trifolii. The sequence goes on from CM050405.1 coordinate 39,030,627, forward strand.
GTCGATGTCGAAAAATCTCTTCAACCTTTATCAATGTCATACGTTTAATCCCGTATGATCAAAGGCGTATTTAGGCACAGGCCCTGTAGACCCGGGCCTAGAGCGGCGACATTTGAAGGGCGGCAAATTTCAACATTTTTTATTTTTTTTACAGAATTATAAAAAGTATTTTTCATTCGACAACATCGAATTAGAATTACTATTTTTCGACTAGAGAAATTCGTTTACAAATCATCAGTTTTATGATTTAGAGTTACGATCCGGACTATTTCGTCTATGAATAATGTTGATATCAAAATTATATTTATAATAATTGTGTAATAAACTTTATACACTTCATAGTACTTATAAAATAGAGCATGCAATGCATACATCATAAAGCAAAAAGTAACAACGGAATAATATTACAACAAAACAAATTTTCGTCAATGGTAATTTGAGTGACAATAATTTTTTTATGAGAAATAAATTGTTTATCCTAAATTATAAATTACGATTGTAATATTCAATATGTGAAAAATATTATATAATGTTAGAGGGCATTTGAAATTATTGGGACCTCAGCCTAACCTGAGGCTCCTCTATTTGTGCATATTCTGTATATAGCCATGCAGGCACATGCAGTGTGTGTGTGTGTGTGTGTGAGGGTAAAACATGTAGTAAAACAATTAGACCGGTACATACATTTTGAAATTGAAGAAAAACAGAATGCATTCCATTTTATAAATAAATATCATACATTAAAAATAAAAATACATTTTATAAATATAAAATATTTGTTCCTTCATTTCAAGCTCATCTTCAGCTTTTTCAGAACTACGTCCAAAAACTAAAGGTGATATACCTGATAACTTGACTCTCAAGTCTCGCTACCTAAATTAAATAAAAATATAAGTGTAAATTAATATTATACAAACATATTTCTTTGAAAATAAATAATAACATTATTAACGTTATTGTTAGATAAAAATATAATTCATGAAACTTACATTTGCTTGTTGTGAAGAAATATCTCGTTCAACTTTTTGCCACTTGAGTTTATTACCGCCAAATATTTTACCATTTTCTTTTGTAGAAAAACAAAATATCAAATTCAATTTATGAAATTTCTCAAATCACTATTGGGACACTAAGCCAAGTTTACTTTTAGCATTTTCCAATTTGTATGAGCCTGTACCATTATTTATTATATCACAGTGAAGTTTGGCCTCTTGCAACTTTAATTCGAGTTGACTGATTTCAAGTAAAATCTATTCGCTTTGTTTTTTAGCAAACGTTTCGAGTCGCACATTAATCACTTCACAAATATAGAAATAAAATAGTAAGACAATTTGGATACAATAAAAAATCATATTTAAGTATCTAATGCTAATTGCGATATAAGTATGAAACTGAAAAAAATTAATAAAAATATAGTACAAAAAAAAACATAAAAATAAATATAGGTAATGGTTAATGATGGTTACCTAGTCAACCTCCTCCTGCGTTCTGAAATATGTGAGTATTTTCAGCAAACGCTTAGGTACGATTTAGATTTCTTTTATTATTTAATTTATTTTTTATTATTTAAAATGACGCCTTTTATATTGAAATATAGATGAAAAATATAAAGATTACTAGTTACCAAATCCTATTTAAATTACGTATTGAATTATAGTTTATTGCACAATATTAAAATAAGTTAATTAATAATAACATGTTTAACACACTCGTAGAGATGACTTTCAGTACATTTTTACATATTTTACTTTTTTAATAAATGATGATTATTACTTTTTTTTTTTTTTATCAAAACCTTGTTAAATTTCAAGTTTTAGACACGAAACAAAATATTCTTTAAAAAAGGTTTGTATGTGACACAACCAAACGGTTAGTTTGAGGGACCCCTCATATTGAAAATAATAATAATAAATATTAATAATGTATACAAATTATGCACCTGCCTTTGTCCGAGGTAGGCAATCGATAAGAAGCGTGAGCGCCGCTCTTTGTGGTGGATACACTACGCAACACACACCTCAGGTAGAAACGACATTAATTAAATACATATGTATTTAATTAATGGAACGTCAACGACGGAATCTTACGCTATGTCCTAACTGAATCCGTGCGTTGCGAGCGATGCGGGGAATCTAGATCGAGTGTTCGAAAGTCAAGTACCTATCATAATGTCGAGTGTCACAAAATTAGTTGTTATAAAATAGTACGTTACAAAAGAAATTTCTCATAAACGTCATTTGTTATAATTTTGTTTTATATGAATAAAAAAAAAAATGGTCCATGAGAATGGTCATTAATTTAAAAAGGCTTACCTTTTGAATCAATAATATGAATATTATTTTTGAAAATCGTCTGTATACGAGCTCCACATCGACAAATCCAATAAAACACAAGATTGTCATCGATTTTTCTCTGGTATTGTCTATTGTATGATATGCATAAATGGCCATTTATGTCCGACGTATCACGTTTTTCATGAATGGGCGGAGTGACGGTCAAAATTAATTTCATTTTCGTAAAAAAAAAACTAAATAATTTAGGTACTTGTGCCTTGTTTAATTTTTTAATTCCGTAAATTTTTAGTTGTGACTGTTTAAATGCTATACTGTAATAACTTCAATATGAATGGTAAGTAATTTGAGAACGTATTTCGTCTGATGTTAGTATCCAATTAAAGATAAAATGTTATTAAAACGATAAGAAACAATACCTTTGGTTAAAAGATTAATTTGACCCGATAAATAAAACACAAATAATTTCGTTGGAATTTTTATTTATTCAATTTTAGAATAGTTGTTTATAACAGCTGATGTTTATGCGAAATAATTGTATAATATATGATTTTTATGACACCTGAGTTTATAACACTCGACATTATTACACATGACTTTCGAACACTTGACATGGTACCGTCCAGGCCCTGTATATAAATTCAGTGAGGCGGAGGCACTCTGGACGATAAGTGCACTCAAATCTCAATTATCTACAAAAAATCTAGAACCTATTCAATATAATAATTAATAATCTACCAAATGAATTCCTAAAAAAGCCTAAAAGTAACTGCCTAAAAAAACTGCCTACACTACTACATATACAGTCTATAGCAGTGTTTCCCGACTTATGGGTCGCGACCCAAAATTGGGTCACGAAATATTTTTGATGGGTCGCTGTTCATAAAATAATCACAAGGAATACATCTTAATTATAAAAATAAAAATGACTAAATATACAATATTTATTTTAACCGAAAATTTACTAAACATTTAAAAGTTATTAAATTTTAAAATAAAATAAACGTATATAAAAGGATTTTCAGTTATGGCTAACATAAAAAAAAAGAAAAGATTAGATGTCACTCATGACATGCGTATCAATTCATCTGACATTTTACCTCAGTAGGAACTCTTATGCAAGAACATTCAAAACCAACCATCACATTAAGTATACAATTATTAGCAATTAAATATTTTCTATCATTATATTTATAAATATTTTATATAAGTATTTAACAGTAGGTATATTTAGAATTTTATTTGCTATGTGTATATTGTGTTCATAACATCAGTTATTCAGTATTCATCTAGGTATATTAAAATATTAAATGATATAATTACCTATAACAAATTATTATAAAATATGTTACTTTACCATAACAATCTTAATTTTTTTTTTATGGAATAGGTGGGTCGCCTACCCGAACAAGTGTAATTTTGTGGGTCGCCATTGCAAAAAAGTTGAGAAACACTGGTCTATAGCAGTGGCGTAGAGAACAATTTTTGAATCCAAAGAAAAACAAATAATTTGTCCACACACCAATCAGTTTTCGTATCAAAATTTCCAGCTGATTATAAAATAGTAATGATTTGTAATATCTTCCAGCTTAGATACCTATTCACTCGAACACGCGAACGGGACACCCAGCCACCCGAATTGATCATGAGGCGATTGTATCGAAAAATCCATCTGGTCTGGTCTGTTGACATCATATAGATTTGCGGATAAATTTATTTCATCTGACATATATATGAACATATTGTACGTAATATAAATAATTATAACAATATTTCCGTATCGTATATCCATGTATGTAACGTAAGCTCTGTCGTATGTAGAAAAAAATTGTTTTTTTTTCACTGTTAAATCCAGCAATTCTGTAGTTTTTGACGTGTTATATGTGTTAACGCAGACGCTCGACATGCATCAGTTATAAATTAACGTGTTGACTTCGACTTCGCTATCATTATTAGAACTACTGATATTCTCCACGACACCTGTTACAAAACAGATCTCAGCGTTATTATGAAAATATCCGATCCCGGGAATACGTAATACGTAACAATAAAAGAGAATTGGTAAAGTGCGTCAAAATAACTTTTTTTTCCCAAAGTCGATGTGTATACTGCAGGGTTGCAAAAAAAAAACAGTTAAAAAAAAAAAAAAATGTTTTAACGTATAATACGTTTAAAACATTTTTGTTTGTTTTAAATGTTGTATTTGTTACATAGTTTAAATTATAGACAGCTTTTTTAAATAGGCAATCATTTTTTACCATGGGGTTCAGGGCAAGTATAACTTAATCACAAAAAATTCCAAATTCCTTGTCAATTAAAACAACAAAGCTATATATATGATAGTACAAGTAATTATTAGTAGAAATAGTAAGTTTAAGTATTTCAAATGAAAAATAGTTTTAACTTTTAATCAAAGAAAAATTTAAACAAATTTATTTACATAATTTTCACAAAGTTATTTTACGAACAATTAATATTCTTATCAATTCATTTAAATTATCTCAAAATTTACAAAACATTGACCAGGATAAAATGCTTTTTTTTAATCTTCAATATAACGTTTTAATAGTTTATGTATAAAACATTTTAAACGCATGTTTAAAAAATACTGTTTTAAACACTTTTCAACACTGGTATACTGTGACAAAAAAAAAAATAATAACAGCATGCTAATTGCGACCGTTTATTTCATAATCATATGGTCGGCAGCTTACCGAATTAATTCTTTATTTCTACGTTGTCACTATACTGTGTTGTTGTGTTAAACCTGTTCTGCTTTTCTAATTTGTATATTTGTGTCCGTACATTTAGGTCTATATATAAATATATATACCATATACATGGACGCAAATCCTCATTTGATCCTAAGGGTGCTTAAGCCACAACAAAAAATATCGTTACAGTCCCGTTAGGGACTTCACCTCTCATACTTCAAACAAGTTTAAATATGAGTACCGACCACACATTTAAAATTATAATAATTATTTAAAAAAAAAAATGATAATAATATATGTATATACCTCATAAATATAATTTGTCTTTTAAGGTCAATCGTTTAATTTAATTTACAAGACAATCAATTGTAAAAACTAATTATTTTAAATATATTTTAATGACTCAAAAGCCTTCAAAAAAGAAATATGATCACAAATCGTAAAGAACGATTTTTTTTTATAAAAAATAATATCATCAGAAAATATTTTAACAATTTTTTTTATAATTCCTATAATATGGCTAGTACAATAATTAGAAATTATAATTTTATTGGCAAATACTGGGAGTGCTAATTTGTTTTCTGGGGGTGCTAAACACCCTTAGGACCCCTGGGATGTGCGCCAATGTATATATAAAATGTATATATGTAATACACTATAATTTTTGGGCACATAAAACAAACTGTCGTAACTTTTAAAATGTATTTTATAATTTTTGTCTCAATTTGTTTAATGTTAACTTGTTTTTTTTTTTTTTTTTTTTTTTTTTTTTTTTTGTCCCAGATTACACATTGACTATTAGAAAAACGGTAATTTTGGCACAGTTTGCGCTTACAAATACAAGAAAAAAACAATAGGTACCAGCTTTAACGGGTTTACAGTGATATTTCGTGTTGAACGGGCTGCGTTGTACAAACGGCAATTTCCGTTCGTCTGGCGGTGGGACGTGTTCGACTTCCTTAATCCGTCGACGGATCGTCACGTCGAAACACGGCAGGGAACACAGTCGTATAGATTGGGGATGACATTTCCAATAGTCCGAGAGTCCGGCTTCCGCGAACGCGCGACTCGTCTCTCGTTTGATGTCGTCCAATGCCTGCACGATGACGCTTTGGTCGGCCACGAACTTTGACTTTACGCTGCTGCTCGCGTAATAAAACTGCAACACATGCCGGTTTCGGAGCAATTATGATGACAGGCTTTGGATTGAGACATTGGCTTTGGATATAAATTATACTTAAGACCGAATCGAGTCCGGAAATAGATACGTCATTAGAAAATAGGTACGTCTAATTCAGTCGGATAGAGCAGTTAGTAGGGATTTTGGGTTATCTCATTATTATCTGCGCCCACGAAGGTGCTATCAAATATGAAACAAAGACACCTAAGATAATAATTATTACTGTATAGAATATGCACATTCAAATATTTTCGACTCATGGACACTTTTATCGATTAAAGCGACCAATGCGAAACTTTAGTAAAATAACGTTCGATGAAAAATTAATTTGAATATAGACAATTTTACTACAGAAACAAAGAATGAGCACCTATTAATAAAATTATGAATTAACTCCTTTCAATTATCTTCAGAAAAATATGCTATTAGTTTTAATCACCGACATGAAATATTACATTTTTGTTTAATCAGTTCATCTAAATATATTTCCCTATACATTTTATCATTTTAAAGCGTTATTTAATGAATTTATGGTTCACAAAATATTTAAAACGAACATTTTAAACTTGGGATACACAAAATGTAAAAACCGAGAACAAAATAACCAAATCTTTTTATTATACTAGTATTCAAAATATAAATATATTAAATATAAATAAATAAGTTTAATGTATGGTCCGTAAGTTCATAAAATGGGAAGAAAAAGTTATTGTTTTTATTTTTTTTATTTTGTCGGATTCAAATAAGTAATTTTTTTGACTCAATTTGGTTATTTAGTATAAGTTGCGTCCCAGATAATACATTTTGGTCAGATACATGTAATTTACGTACCGGTATATCGGACGCAAGTTATCCACTGATTCAATGATTGCATTGTATTGTTATCGAACAGGCAATCAAAACTATCATTATTTTCTATTATATATTGGACACAATTTTAGAGGTAATAAACTTACTTCTAAAGTTTCGTCTGACTACTATACCATAGAAATTAGATGTGGAATGTGGATTATACTTTGAGAGTTAATTTTTCTCTGTGCTCAATAGTTTTTTCTAGTATTAAAAAAACTGCGGAAAAATTAAATAAAAACGTCAACGTGACTTTCATATAATCGACTTTTGTTATTTAGACATTTAGTCATAAATCTAAAAGAAGTAGCACTCTTTGATATACTTATAAAAGTTTTAAAGAAAAATGTTGACAACTTTTGGGCCAAAAATAAAACATTGAATGTACACAGTTCGTTTTTTGTAAGTTTATTTCTTATGATTTTGATAATAAAACTTAGAAATGAAATATGATCTTACTCATATAATCATTTAATAACAGTTAACAAATTTAAAAACCGTTATTTCTGATTTTTTTATGCGCGTTTTATCTAAACTTAATTAAAATTTAATTTATTTCTTACGAAATCTACTATTTTTACATATATTTTTATTTAAAATATACAAGGTGGACAAAGGATGAACTTCCCAAGCTTTTTAAGTAGGTACAGACTTAAGACTTCTGTAGAGAAAGTCTCATGAAAATCTGACTATCATATTGATACATAATACATTATAAAATAGCTTTTTTTTCTCGTACAATTAAAAACACTAATAAATCTAATTTTTTTATACCATTTATCATCAAATTATTTTTTTTTAAGTTTGTTTTTTTTAATTTTTATAAATGTTGGTATATAAATTCTTTTTTTCCAACCAGCAATCGAAGAGATAGAAATATTTAAGTTATAAATAGCTGCGTAGATCAGAAAGGGTACACTACATAAATGTACAGCCATTATCCAGTATCTCTTAACTAATAAATGCATAAGTATCTTAAACAGTGATTAGTTCAACAATAATAATAATAATAATAATAAATCAATTATTATCTTTGTAAAATTGTAGTTTTTTAACAGTTATAAATTTTTTGTAAAAAACTTCAAATGCAAATATAAAGGTTTAAATCAATATTGCAAGTTTGTCATAATTATGGAGCACCAACTGCGGTGTATTATCATTAGTATCTGTCGATCGATTATGATTTATGATACTTAACGATTGACCGTTATGATGGTCGAGGTTGTAATTACCGGTGAAGTTGATTTGATAGCATCTTGCAACGATATAATCAACGCGTGTACAATATTGTACTTGAGTTCCAACTGGTCCCAACATTGAAATATCTTGAGGTTTTTTGTGGCATTCAACATATCTCGGTGGTTTTCGTAAAATTTTTCGTCCTGTCTGCCGTTCGGCCTCTGCTGATTTTCTTTCTTTTCCTAAAACAAATTAAAAAAAAAAAAAAAAAAAAAAAACAATATTATTTACACACGCACGATAACCACGACGCAGATCGTTGTGTCTCACGTCATATTTTGACGGTGGCAGCAATATGTTGAACTTTTCCTTTAGTCTTTGGAACACTTTGTTGCGTTTCCCGTCTTTCTTCGACGATGTTTTCACGTCGTTTTTCAAATCGTCGAAAATCTTCAAAAGGCTGGACGACACGCTAAGACTGGCGTTGTTGAACGATGAGTTCGGTGACAAGAGGTACCTCAGATCTGTGACTTCGTACCATTTCGCAGTGTTCTAAAAAATAATAAATACCATGCGTTTTTCGAAATTCAAAACATAAATGACATACTGGGTGTCAGACAATGAACGTCGTGATCGGCCTCGTGGATCACTCTGGTCGTAAATGACTAGATACAATATGTGTACGATTTAAAAATATTTAACGTACAAATTTTTGTAAAGCAAAAAAAAAACCATTGCACTATTCATTGTTAAATCAAACTCGAATGTAAAATGTTTAAAACTTTTACTATAGGTTTTTAAGTTTTATTTAAACTTAAATTAGGTAAACTTTTTTTTATAAGTACAACAATAGTATTATTCGATCAATTGATTCGATTTAAATCAATTGATTTAATAGGTTAAATTTTGGGACTTTTGTTCGGAAAAAATACTTCAGCCATTTGAAAAAAAAATTAAATACATTAAATATAACAACAATTAACATAACCACAAAAATTATTCTTGCACTAGGCGCTGAAAGAGCTAGCCGACCCTGAATTTATACGGGGTTATTTTTTCGTAATTTAATTTTGTCATTTTTTATTTATTAAAGGTAAGAGGGTCTAAAATTCGGGTTTTTTTTGTATTATTATTATTATTATCATTTTTTTTTTCGTAGCACCGGTTTTGCGTACCGTAATATCACGCTGCGATTCGACTTTGTCGCACTCTCGAGGCCTCTGAATTTCCGGAGTTTCCTCATTCTCTGTGCCTTCTTCCTCAGCAACATCGAACCATCCTTCCTCATCGGTGTCTCCAAAGTCGTCCAATCGACTCGCCCGAGCGTCGGCCTGTTCACTGTGATAAATACGAAGAATTTTCGCCAAGGAGTTCTCGAAATCTTCCAACAGTACCATGAGCATTAAATTATGATTTTCCAGCTCCACGGTCTCGGAATCGTTCAAGTCGGTTTTCTACGGGAAAACGAACACGCGGCGTCAGCGAGTCGGCGAAACGCGCACACGATGATATCACAACAACCTGCATCATGAACTTGATTTTTTCCTGTACTCTGTTTATTTCGTCCACCGTCTTGTTGGCCTGCTCTTCCATGACGTTCAGCAATCGGATCGAAGACTTACTCTTCAAAATCGGCGGTTCGGATTTGCCGACGACGAATTCCTGCGAAAGTTTTTAACATGACCATTACTCCCGTTGATTATTATTATTATTATAATTATAATATTTTTAAATATATTTTTAGTCATAATGTTTTAAAATTAACGTGTTTTTCAATACACCAAATGTTTTGTTGGGAGCAATAGTTAGTGACATCAATATTATACACAATATGTGTGACGTGGATATTATTTTTTTATAAGAAACCTAAGAGTATTGTGCAAAATTGCTACTGGTGTCTGGTATAAGTAACTGCTGGGAAGAATAGAGAAATGCATTTATAATTAGCAAGCGATATATGTAGTTGGTGAAACATGTAGTGGGTAGTGGTGGCACTCATTTTTTTGTTAAAGAGGCGACATTTTGAACAGACCATTCAAGGTCTGAAAAAAAATCAATTTTCAACTATTTACACCAGGCATGTCAAACACGCGGCCCGCGGGCCACATGCGGCCCTCGGCTCATTTTTTTGTGGCCCGCGGCTACCAATAATAATGGAAAAATTAAAAATTAAATATTAATACCGTGTCATAACTATCTTAGATTCTTAGAAAATGGTTTATTTGGTATACTTCATTATACTGTGTTCTGTTATGATCTTTCCAATTTGCAATTTTGCGCCAGTACGATATGTAGAACTCGTAAATTTGTTAGTAAAATCAATTCTATGTTGAGTAGTACCTTATCAATGTGTGCAACTATTTTCATTAATGAACAGTAATGAATCACCCGTTTGATCCAGATTAACCGACACACATCTAAATGTTGTGTTAAAAGTGGCTTAATATGTAATTTTTTTGCGGTTTAAATAACACCTATCTTATAAATAATTAACATTATTTATTTAAATGTTTATTTTTTAAATTTTTTAAATTTAATTGTATCTACAGTATTTGTAAACGTAAAAAGAATAAAATTGAAAAATTAGTATAAAAAAATTGTTTTTTTTTTTTTTTGTTAAATTTGTATGTGCCCGCACGATAAACTTTTCAATATATTTGGCCCACTTGATACTTTGAGTTTAACACGCCTGATTTACACTTATACATTAAAAATACTCAATTAAATAGGAATTTATAACATACTAATGAAATAAAAACAATGAATCTCTAGCTAATATTCAATGAGTATTTTTTGTTCTTGAAATTATTACCATTGTTTAATATATTTTTTCACCGACATTTGAATGATTACAACCGGTCAAACTTTTCAAAAGTAGACACGGGAAAATGTCAAAGCAGTCTATGCTATGAAAACCAAAAATATATTCTGTTATTTAATTGAAAACCCGTACCCCTTCAAGTACAAGATAAAAATAATATTTAAAGTGAAGCACTCACAGTGTGTTTATCACGTAACAATACTCTAAAATTACGTTAAACGACAAATTTCCGAGTATACAATCATTCACATCACGTAAGGTAAATTGAATAGTTAAATATTAAATGAATATTAAATGAATGAAAAAATTTTGTACATATTTCAATCCGTGAGAGAGAAAAATATTAAGTGTTTCATATTGTTTGATGTAACGACCGAGAAAAATTTTTTAGGAGGGTTGATAGAGTATAACTGTTAAAAAAAATGATACATTTATATTGCTACATTCAGTAAATATGAAAATTATTAATTAATCATGTATTCTGTGTTACTCTGATATGTACCTACGGAGTTACCGTGCTAAAATAATGAGTAAAAGTTTTTAGTTTAAAAAATTTTATACTTAATAAAATTAACGATGAATATAGACCTGACTAAACGACGTACCGGGAATAAAGTATTGACAGCAAAAGCGTCATTGTCGGTCGGGGGCCGGAACAAAGCCATTGTCAATGGAAACATTTTCGGATACGAATCGGTTTCGTCCAACGGCGGCGGCGCGATGTCGTCCGGCTGTTCGACCACTTTTTTACGTGACAATTTTCCTTTTTTCCCGCGTCGCTTTGATTTTATCGCCTTTCTCGCTTTGCTCTTTTTCTTCGATTTACTCGGTTTCTTACCTTTTTTCCCCTTTTGATTCTTCTTGCCCTTCTTTCCTTTCTTTTTCTTTTTCGTCTTGATCTGAGGGATGGGTTCAACCGGAGGCGGGGGCAATTTCGGTTCCATGCACACCTTAAGGAACTCATCGAAATGCACTGAGCCATCTGGAGTGGTCACGGGCGCTACAGTCGTGTCGATTTTAATGGCGATTTTCTTTTTATTTTTGCCAGTTTTCTTCTTGCCAGATTTCTTCTTGCCGGTTTTCTTTTTGCCTTTTGATTTTCCCAATGTCCCGATTTTCACCATAATACCACTAGAAAGTTAAAATTATTCCGATCTATGCGCAAATGCCAATGATAAAATTTTAAAAGCAATGCTATTTAGGTTAAAATCTTGATGATAAGATTTCCAATAAATTTTTGGTGTTGAAACGAACGTGCATTTATGAAAACGCTTTGTTTAGAACGATCGCTGCAGTTTCAATAACAAAATAAAATAGTAGCCAATACAGTCGGTGCTGCGTTAAAAATCAAACACATACGCGTTTCGTTTGATCCGCCCAGCAAGCAAAATACAGTATTTTATGAGTCTCAATGATTTTTTACCGAGACACTCGGTCGACTCGTAATTAATATTCGGTGTGAATGTAATTGTACATACTGGAAGATTGAAATTATTAGCACATCACAGATTACATTTTTTAATGGTTTTCATAAGTTTTGGTTTTTTTTTCTTTTTACAATTATTATCTATATTCATATAGGTATATTAAAGGTAAACCTACTGACTTAAGTATCAACGTACAGTCTAAACCATTGGATCTAGAGACGTGACATTTCGCACAGACGTTCCTTACACGACACGGGCACTCACTAATACAAGGGTTTTATCTCGCGATATAACGGATTTAAATGAACCGAGAAAAAAGTTCGGTATTTCGAAAGTTGATTACATCGAAATGCTTTATATCAAAAACATAATTAAACGAAATCGGTATAGCGAGATTTAAATGAATATTCGAAATTCAAATCAACACACTAAAAATATAAATTTAATAAATTTGTTAAACAACGCAGGATATAGAAAGCTATAACTACATAAATAAATATATACCTATATATTATAATATAGCCATACACGTAGAAGCAGAGATGGCCTGTTCCACTAGGCTAGGCAGGGGCGTATATATGGGGGGGCCGGTGGGGCCCGGGCCCCCTCCGAAATGAAAAACAAAATTATTAAATATTTTATTTTGGACATGGATAATAAATTATGGCTGAGGAGTAATTCCGAAAATTTGTTACGACACCGATTATTATCATATCGTCGGGAACGAAACTGTCGCTTATGCGATAAGATAATAAAAATTGTATAGCGACTATAGCCTGTAGTCTGTGTAGTCAGTATATTTCAGCGAATTCATGTTGTGGAAAGAGAAATGGAAACAATCAGAAGTTGTAAACTTGCCTAAAACAGTTATCTGCTCTTTAGAAAGATGCAACAAGAACTTGTGTCCCAATATTTATACACTTTTAAAATTGTTGGCAGTTCTTCCCGTTACTGTTGCAACCGTTGAGGGGAGTTTTTCAACCTTAAGAAGATTAAAGACATATCTGAGAAATACTACATCTGAAACCCGATTAAATGGTTTGGCTCTATTATCCATTCACAGAGACATGTATGTAAGCGATGAAGAAGTACTTAATAAGTTTGCTAGCGTGCCGAGAAATCTTGATTTTGTATTATAATTTTTTTTTTTTTTATTATTTATTAATTTATTAATTTTTTGGTATACCTTGTAATTAAAGTGTATAATATTCGTTTATTCTTGTAAGAAAATATGTAATTAATTTTGAATGACGGTAGTAAAAATATTGTTTACTGCAATGAAGAGTTTTTACATATTTTTTACATTACATTTCATAAAAAATAAAATAATGTTTTTTTTTCTCTGGTGAAGTAATGATGATAGTCCAAATAGTCCAAAGGTCTTTTAGCGTTGAAGCAATATTTGTCAGTGTGCCTTCTCCGTAATTTCTCCCTAAACTCTAAATACATAATCGGCCCCCTCCGAAATTAAATCCTATATACGCCACTGAGGCTAGGTACCGGGAAAGTCCCGATAACAAATAATGTAACATATTGAAATTATTGAATCTCGCTTATTAAAGACATAGGCACCTTCTAAGTCAGAGTCGTAACACTCGTAACCATAATTCTGTATAAATTTATATGTAAAAGCATTTTATTGACATCTATAGCTAGGAGATTTGATATAGATTCTTTTAATGTAGAGCAGAATAAATCATAACAGTTTTGAAAATAATTAATTTTTTTCTGTTTTTCAATTATATTTGATTCTATACGAATTTGAACGACAGATATCAATAATACTTAATGTTATAGAATTATTATTTAATCTTAATGTAATTGAAGAATATTTTGCATTAATTGAATAACATAAATTATAATTTGGTTGAACTGGAGATTTGCAACGTGTTTGTAAATTTTTTATAATTAGGTTAAAATTAGAATCATGTATTAAATCATTCCAATTTTTAAATCTAATGCAAAAACATTTCTTTACCTGATTCAATCAATACAACAATTGAAATTTCTTTATCAACTAAAAACCCGACTGAAATATTTATTTTTTATTATTTTATTATTAATTTCAAATTTTGATTTACCAACTACTGGAACTAATGAAGACATGCTTGATTAAGTTTATATAACAAAATAAAAATATATATTAACTATTACAACAACATAGCGGCACTCTTCTGGTTCTAGTGAACGTTTGCTATTTTATACTTAGATTTTTTTCTGAAATACGTTTAAGTAATTTCAAAATTTTTATACAGAGAAGACAGTCTAACTCACTTGGTGTCTGACACATGTATAATGTACGATACAAAAGTGAACACTGTGTTCTAATGGTTTAAGACATGACTTTTTGTTTAATTAACTTACCTAGAATTTACCCCTACTTATTAAATTATCATTAAACCTAACACATAATTTTAAAGAGTCACGCCTTAAACCTTTAGAACACAGTGTTCACGAACACATTAAACATGATTGAAACATTTAAGTAACAAATTTTTAATTTGAAAATAAAATACCTACATAAGATACTTACACTTTTGATTTTAATTTATTAAAATTTATATTAATAATTATTATCAACTACATCGATACCATTACGTCTGTCAAAAAATCAGATGGTTAAATCCTTGCATTTATATCTGTTATTGACATAATTTATAAATTTACTTCATTAACTCAATAAGAGAATAGGACATTTGTTTGAAAATCTTGCATGTTCACGAAAAGGACAATCACCTTTGAGTCGATTTCCGAGAATTATTACACATGTCTAACACTGAACGCTGTCTTTTGACTTGAAAAAAAATACATTACTTACAAGGAGTATTTAGTTAGGAAATTGGTATGTACTACTTAAGACCATTCAACCTAATAAATAAAAATTCAACCTAACCATTGTCGTTGCTTGTGTCATGGAGACTATCTCTGCCAATCGTTGGTCTATATACCTCCTCCTTGCCTATTTTCGCATTGAAATACCCAAGAACTATTTTAACAGAATAATTAGATGTTATATCACATATCCTGTCAAGATCTTCATAAAAATTTTCTTTGATATCATCTCCCTTGTCTTCAATTGGTGCGTAACAATTCATAATTATAAAATCAAATATGCGTCCTGTTATCCGTATGTTGCACATACGCTCATTTATTGCCTGGAAATCTTTAACATATTATGGTAATATATTCTCACTTATTACAAATCCTACTCCGTTTTCGAACTTTCCATCCCTATTTCCGTTATGAAAAATAGTTTTTTCATCCTTTTGGAGACTTCCTTCTCCAGGCCATCTCATTTCTTGTAGGGCTAATATAGAAATATTATAATTTTTAATGGCGTTCAGCATACACTGTAACGCCTCAGCTTTATTAAGCGTTCTAACGTTCCAAGTACCAATTTTGATGCCAGTTTCCGTTTCCAGTCGTTGTCCAGTTTTGTTCCAATTCCGAGGCTTGTTTTGTAGTTTCTTAACGTTGTTTTGTTTTATGATGTAGGGTTGTTAGCCCTACGATCAACCCTCAACCTGGAGGACCATACTACCTCAACCAATTAAGGTCAGGGTAGGGCTATTGCAATGTACCGAGGTACATTGAGCGATGGGCGCGCCACTTTCTCTACGCCGAATGTTTATCTTTAATACAATTTTTATTAGTTGACAAAAAGTTATGAAAATATACTATGGTTATACTCATACACATAATTAACGACACTGAGAAAATTTCAAAAATTGGGACTCAAGATTTTTTTTATAAGGCTTCAAGTAAAGTATTTTATATCTTTTATGTAATAGATTATTTTTATATCAATTTTCAACTTGAAAACGTTTATAAAAAATTATTGCACGATCTAATCAAAAAGAACCTTTAGATTCAGATAGAAACATAATATGTTTTGAAACTTTTGGTAAAAAAATGTCTTCTTTGTCAAACAAGAATACTTTAAAGAGGTTTGATAAATACAAAATCTACTAACAATGGGACTAAAATAATAAAATATATAAACAAACAAACTAACATAATGTTAATATGATATAACTTTAATCAAATAATATATGTTGTCATTGGGCCACTATCTGTATAAATAAATAAACATATAAACTGTTGTGGAATTGTCAGTTTTAACAGTAAAATTCTTAAATCAACCGAAATTTAATTCAAGTTATTTATTATGTGTTAAGTTTCCAGCATTATTATACTAATTTAAAATAAAATAACAAGGCTCTAATAATTTCTTAATTTGATGTTAATTTGATTTTGATTTTAGCAAGAAGATATGACAACACTTTCTTAATATCAAAGTCGAATACTATCAGTGCTACTTTTACCTCAGTGTCCAAAGAATAACACAAAATTGTGGTTACTAGATTATGTATTACACTAATCTATCGAACTTTTTTCATTAGTATTACGCTGGACTAAATTTTATATCTCGGTGGGTAAATTTTTACTCTATTCAGCATTTTTGTTAATTAGGGGAATTAACAGACCCATGAATCAAAAAAAGAACCTGTTTTCTTGTATCGAAATGACATTTTGCTTAGCTTTAGTTATAAATTGCAACCCTCTTCGTTTAACAGTGACATAATATCTTAATAAAGGCCTGTAAGCTAATATTTTTCTGGGCACTTAAGAACCAATTCAAGTTATACATTTAGAAAGACTAAGTAAATAATACTTTAACATTATGCAGATATAGTAAAATAGAAATAATACTACTTAGTTATGTTTGGCAATCTCAGTCTCAGAATGTCGTTAAAAAAATAGTCTCTATAATATAGTAGGTATCAAAGAAAAGAATATAGAAAATACTTGATCATAAAATATTAAAAACAATGGAATTATTAAGGTACAGCAGAAAAAGTTATATATTCATAAAGGAAAAAAATTTGTACAGGCCTTTGGATTCTCCAGCCCCTACTCCAGTGCCTAACCTACAGCACCACCGCCTCTGTTTCCCCATTTGTTATGCCATGGCCTATAAAGATTAAGTTAAATCCAAAAACAAGTATAACACCATTAAATTTTTATAACAATAAATTTTATTTTGCGTAGTTGTTTTTTGAAATTCAAAGAGTGTTAAATAATCAACGTTGGAATTATCATTACAATTTTTATTTGATAATGTATAATGTATTAGATGCATAGTGTCCATAGTGTCCATTATTCATAAAGAGTATGTTTATATCAAATTAGTAAATAAAAATTGTACAATTACATCAAACTTAATCAATAAAAAACATATACATATAAAAAATAATTCATTTTCAACACAATTTTAATCAATCTTGAATTTTAATACATGTTTCATTCCCGACATCTCCGGCCACTACAAGCATTTCAGTTCTAAAAAAAATATTGATTATCATTACATATTTCAAGTAAAATAAGTAAAAAATATCATAAAATATACTAACTTAGGTTTTTTGAATGTTTGGTTCATAATACATTCAGATGGTTCTTCTTGCTTCATTTTGCTTTCAATTGCTTCATGTTTCTGAAATGAAGATGAACATTTTTAATCATTATCATTTAATCTTATCATCAAAATCAATTTAGTAAACCAGCATTTTGAAACAGACTACATTCAGTACCACATCAAATTATCTAAATTTAAGTAAACATTACTCATCTTTCAGTCCAAAGAAATATTTTACTAATACTATTAATCCTGGTACAATTAAAACCTTTAATTTTTAATAAATTATGAAAACTATGTAGAATACACAATATATTAAGAAAGGAAATATGTTAGTTTAGTTTTTATTTTACTTAAATCTAATGTTACATTAAATTATTATAAGTCTTAAACGCAATTTTAACTCATTTTTTAAAATTTTAGTTCAATTTGTTAGATAAATTATTCTGATATTTCATATAAAAATAAATGAAAACTCAAAACATAACAGAAATACCTTCTATTATAAAAATGTAACTAATAATTATGAACTGAAAACAATAAATTACATTTAATAAGTAATTGAGATACATTTTATAATAGTAAAACAAAAGAAATTTTAAATTAAAATAAAAATAAAACTAATATTTGAAATAAAATTTGAATCCATCAATGAAAACCAATTGGATCTTATATTGGAGGTTATTTAAATTTTCATTTTTAAATATTATTTCTTACTAAGTTTCATCTTTGGTCTCAATTTATCTTTGAACTTAGTAAAACATGATGAAGATTTTTGAAATCAAAATGGACTTATTAATACAGATATTATAAATCAAATGTAAAATACTCCAAATTACATAATATATTTTGTATTTATTTATAATTATATATATATATATATATATATATTAGATACTCATTAACTAAATATAAAGTATAAAATTAAAATAATAACTATCATACATCTAATATTTGTATTAAATTTTCCATATTTAAATATAAAAGAAAAAACTTACTGGCGAATGTCTATTAGTACATACTGCTGCAGAGCATTTACAATACTTAGAACATGACATATTCTTTTTATGACACATACAAATATTTTTTAAGCAATTTTTAATACAAAGACACATTGATTGTCCTTCAGCATTCCTTTTTAAATTTAAACGATTGATACGTTCATCAGAATGTTCAAACATTCGACCCTAAATGTGAAAATTTCAATCAGTTAGAGTAAAAGAGCATAAATAAATAATAAAACAATTTACCTCTCTTTTAAGTTTGTCTAAACGTCGTCGCAAAGGAGTTATATCAACATCATTATCTTTAGTATCATCAGCCTCAAAGTTGGTCTAAAATAATAATTACTATTAATGAATGATACCTAAAAATAAATTATAATTTCACCTACTGGAGTGACTGGAGCCTTAATATTTTTTACTTTTAAAAATGAGTTGCTGTTAACAACTTTTTGAAGATCAGAAATTAATTTATCTTTTTGATTTAATTCTTCTCTAAGCTGATCAAATTTACTGAGTTGATCATCATAAATTCTGAACCGTTCAGCAGTTTCACTGCCAATACCTCCATTGGATATTCTTTCTTTTTCATTTAATCGTCTTAACAAAACTAAAATCTAAAATATTCTTATAATTAAAAATATATAATACATGAAAAATATATTTTTAGAATTGAATTACATTATCTTCATATTCTTTTTGAAGTTCCTCAATTTGCTTTTGATGTTTACTGATCAAATCTAATGTTTTTTTTTCTTCAGCTTTAATAGTATCTTTAGCTTCTAATAAATTTGCCTAAAATTAAAATTATTTATTTATTAAGTGTAGTTTTCATAATTACTATTAATATTTATATACTTAATGATTCAATGAAGAAGTCATAATGAATATTTGAAAATAACAGAGAATAAAAAATACGTAAAAAAATATAAGGAAAAAAAAACTTGGAATATGTTTCCTTATTCAATGTAAAAATAATTCATAAAATTTTAAGACAAATAAATTATAAATTTATACCTAAAACAATTAAAGAAAATTGTGTTGACAATTTGTTAACATTAATTAATGCAAGTTCAAAAATTATTATAAGTATCCTACAATCCATCAAGTTCACTGTGTACTAAACAAAATATCTTTATTATTAGAAGAACAATAATAACGCACAGGTGGTTTCTTAGGATCTACATTTCCTCAACTGTCAGGCACACAATTTTTCTGTTCAAACTGAAACTCATCTTACCACCTAATTACTAAGTCATACTTAAAACATCGTCATTTTAACTATAGTAATATGTTATATATTAAAATCCATCCATTCCTTTACCAATACTTATAATTGTAAGAATGTTCAAAGGTGCAGTTACTATTTCTTTTTCCTTTACATTTTCACATCTGATCAACCTCTACTATTCACAAGTCTTATAAAGAGACTGCCAACATTTAAACCTTAAGAATCAATAGTAACCTAACCATTGTTTCATCACACATTCAAGAACCTTTTTTTTTCCTTTAAAAATAGTATAAGAAATAGAGAATGAAAAAAACAATTCTAAATCTTACACTTAACTCGTAAGAAGAAAAAATAACCCCCTATTATTATTATGTTATTTTCAATATTATATCAACAAAATTTGTCAACCACGCAACATTGAACATACTCACTATATATAGTTATATAAACTACAATTTTACCATCACAGCAGTGGTAGTTTTGCTGGAGAGGCAGGAAAGGTACAGACTCCTTTGAAATGAAGAAAAACAACATTTTTTTTCACATTTAGTAGATAAATATTAATTTTATATATAAAAAAAAAATTATTTTCTCTTCATATTTCATCGTATCATAATTAAATAATTTTTTTAAATTCAAAGAAAAAAAAATTGTCTATTCATGTTGAAGGAAAATGAAAAATTTAAATTAACAGCTCTTTGTACAGCTGCTGAGCCACACGCCTCAAGATACATAAATTATCTATGATATAATATAATATTATCAAATCATTTTCCTAATAGAGGCTAGAGAAGGTGACTGATCAAGTCGCTTACTATGGTATTAAAGTATTTACACACTCACACATGTGCGCGAGCACACATACAATCATTTTAACTCTGCATGTGCTTCCCTGATCGAGGGGTAACAAATATGTTTGTCTCCTTTTCAATGGTATACATAAACAACCAAATAACAATGACACAATGTATCTACAGTTGTGGTAATCCTCATTACAAAATGGTCTTTTTTTTAATGTTATTTTTAACAAATTATTTTATTTTCGAATAATTGTATAGATAATATGAGCAATAATTCTAATTTAATTTAGAAATCAACACATGTAATTTTTATTTTAAATAAACCTATTAGTAAGTACTAAACAATAATATATAAATATAAGCATCACATTTTATTATAAATAAAAACTAATTTTTATCAAGTTTTTCTAAAGACTATTGTGTACCACCATTTATAAATGTACATTTACATACAACACACATTTTTTGAACATTTTGTAAATATGAGTACTATTTTTTTTTTTTTTTTTAATTTAGTATGCACTTGAAGAATTTAAGCACGCATACATACATTAATATTTATTTATTTTTTAATTATTTAATGAAATGAAAAAAAAATATATATATATATATTTATATATTCAATGAAATTTGATAAAATACTTTTGATAAAAGTTAAACAATAAATGTTTGTGTAAAGTATTAGGGGGTAAGGATCTGTGGATCATTATTGTTCTATCATTTTTTGTCTCCTAATAAAATTATTGCTGAAACCACCACTGCATCACATACAATTATTTATCGTATATGAAACCGATTGTAGATCATATTATGAAGTAAAAAATTAATAAAATTAAAATGAATGTTACTATAATTACTATGGTTAACTTATTAAATAGCTATAACAATTTAGGTAACTACACATTTTTTTTACCTTAAGTTCTTCTATTTGATTTTGTAACTCTAATGTCGCTCGGCGGCTATCAGCAGCAACATGAAACACATGTTTTAATGCGGTTTTAGTATCAGCAATTGTTGATAGATGATCAAAACGATTCTTTTTCATTAATTCTATAAGAATCATAGTGTTTTAAACACATTCATTTCACATTTAATTTTTAAGATTAAATAATATTACCTAAATATACAAATTATAATATTTATATTAGTATTCCTAATAAAAGTATTGTATGTATATTATGTACCAATTGTAAATTTAATAAATTTAACTCTACTTTTACTTTACTATTTATATTTTTAATTAATTAATATTTTAATTAAACTTAATAATACCAAAAATATTTATATTATTTATAAAAAAACACTTTATGTAAAAACTATTTTCACATGGATAATTTAAATCTCATTAATTGGTATTTTTTTTTTTTAGAAAAGGGCTTTGAATACAAAGTTCATATGCCTATGGTAAATAAAAAGATATAAGTAGAAAAGACCGATTAAAGCAGTAAAGGGATTACAAAGGTGGTGTTAAAGATTATATGTATGAAAAATCTCAATTTATTATTTTTATTTACTTTTAAGAATCTAGTTTCTATTGACATAATAAAGATCATTAAATTTTCATGACTATTTCAAAAAATATAATGTAAAAATGCATTTTATAAATTAATACTAACCTTCATTACTATCAAATATTTTTTGCCTAAGTTCCATAATTTGAGCAGATCTTAACTGTAATTCTTCAGTCATTTCCCTTTTATCCATTTTCAAACCACACTTAAATTCATCAGTAAGTCCTGTTGTTTCTAATTGTTCCTAAAATAATAAATTATTGTAACACATTTAATATAATTTATGTTTACTTTATTTACTTTACATCTCTGCATCATTTTATAAATAGTCTCCCGATCTACTTCCAACTGTTCTAGCGTTTTTTCAGCATCAACTGTACTCATTAACACATCTAATTCTTCATTTACCCATTTTTGAATACGTTGAGCTTTTGGCATGAACGCTTCATCACGTTTGACTTCAACCGCTTTTCTGACTGCTAGAGCATCCTAAATATAAATTATAATATTAAATAAACTAGCAATTACTAAGTGCTTTGATTAAATTACTTTGAGTCTTTTATTAACATTGACAGCATCTTCTAATTTACGTTTCAAAGCAGCTTGTTGGCGAATATGTAATCGTTCCATACGAATCATTTGATTTTTCTGTTTACGTTCATTTTCTTTCAAACGACAAAGTTCTCTATCTCGTTCTAATTTAAATTGTCTAAATTTTTCATTTTCACTTTTCATTTGTTGAATCAATTTTACTTTCATTACTTTCATACTCTATTCATAATAAATAAAATTAAAGAAGTATACAAATGATGGATTTTTTTTATTAATTTACCTTAATTTCATTATTCAAATGTTCAACTTTTTGATCATTTTTAGCTTTCATTTTAATAATTCGATCTTGTTCTAAACACTTCTTAGTTAGATTAGCAATTTTTTGCTCAAGTTCTTGTAACTTTTTACGCCTTTGTTCTGATAACCTTATATGAAAACAAACCAATAATTAAATATTTACATGAAAACACTAATTCATAAAAATAAATAGAGTAAGGAATGATAATTAAATTAGCATACTTAGAATTAATACTATTGGTTTGAGCAGCTTTAAGAGCTTCTCCTAATTGATCACGCTCTTGTTTTAAAAGTTCAAGTTTACTTTTTAATTCTTCTGTATTTTCTTCTGGACAATATTCTCCAATATGCAAAACGGATTCAATTAATTTAGCAGCTAGGTGTTCTTTCATAGCTAATTCTTTATTCAACTTATTGAGTTCACGATTCAATTGTATTGTTTCCATAACCATTTGCTCTTTAGTTTGATCACTTTCATTATCTGACTCAGGTATATCTTCATCCATTTCTTCAGTTGAGTCATCTCCACTTATTTCAACTTCTGTACGATTGTGCTCATCCTACCAAAACATATTTTTTTTAATCAAAACAATTATAAAATAATTATGCTTAATCAATAAAAAGTAACATACCAAAATCGAACTGATTTTACTTTTAATATTTTTAAATTCATTTGAATCATTACATTTTAAAGCGTTTTCAAAATCTAATTTCAATTCTTCAAGTTTTTTTTTCATAGTATCTCGTCCAGTTTCCGCCTACAGTTAGGTACAATTATTATACATTTTATACACAAATAAAACGTTTATTTTCTTACTAATAATGCTTTCATATTCAGTGAAGCACTTTGAGTCATATATTCACTCAATACTTGACTCATAGCACGCACTTTTTCTTGTAGATCTTTGTTGGTTTTTTGTAAAGCATTATGTTCCGGTGGACAATTGATTACGCCATTAGCTTCCATTGCAACTATTTTTAACTTTAATTCATGATTCTGTAGAAAAAAGTAAAAATTACAGATGGAGAACTGAACAACTTCATTTTCAAATGAATTACTTCTTTAGATAATACAGAAATTTGGGCTGTTATTGGATCCTGGTTTATTATAGGTTTATTTTTAATTTGTAATGCTCTATTAGCATATCGGAGAGTGCTCACAGTTTCATCCATATTGTAGTCAGCAGGACTAATACAAGCTATCATTAAAGTAACAGAATTTCCACCCAATGAATCTATAAAAAAAATTATGAAGTTTTTTTTAAAAATATTTAGTCAAATTGGTGTTTACCTTGCAATAAACGAGTAAGTTTGCTATCTCTGTATGATACATGAGCAGTTTTTTCACACAATGATGTAATAACATTTCCCAATGATAATAGTCCTTTATTGATGTTTACACCCTCTTTAAATCTTTCACCTGTAGCTTTTGTTTTTTTACTCCTTTCAGATCCAGCCAAATCTACTAGATGGAATTTGGCAGTTGTATTGTTTCTAAAATAAATGGAAATTAATGTAACAACAAAAAATCACAAACAAATTAAAGATATGTTATGTAAAAAAATTTACCCATCTTCTAACATTTGACTAATAGTTAATGTAAATATACAATGACTACGAGATGATTGAGCATTCATAGCAGTTGCACCGGTAGCTCTACCACTAGAACCCTAAAGTATAAAATAAAATTGAATTCATAATACATTTTGATATTTAATATTATAAAACGTAAATACCTGCATTAAACATTGAAGTGTTGAAGTAAAATCGTTTACACCTATTTCAGTTAAACCAGGAATACAAATTCCACGTCCATCTTCTCTTATATCTAAAGTAGCTCTATTAGGAGATAAGAGATCATATACTTGTTCTTGATAAAGCTGTGAATTAATTTAAGAATTTAATTAATATAATTTTAATTATTTTGGTGCATGTATACTTTTTTTTGAGAATTTATAACACTATTCAATTAATTCTATAAATATCTCAAATGGTCTTTTTTCAATTAAAAACTCACTTTTGTAAAATATTTTGAATAATTTGTTGATAAAATTAATAGTTAAACATAAAAATCAAAAGAATTGATATACTTGTAGCAATGCTCAAAGTATGTAAAATTGTAAATAAGAATTATTTTAGAACATCCTTGCTGTAACATCCATTTGGCATAATAAGTCCCTTTTGATTTCTTCAGTTTAACGTTTGAATTATATAATTTGACTCTTAACTTAACAATTGTCACTTAACTAATATAATCTAAGATACATATTATTTCAAATCAATAAATGTGTATAATATTTATTACTTACCAATTAATATACCTATTAGGTACATTAATATTTAACTATTATATCAATTAATAACCAATTATTTGTGAGATGAAGTTGTATTTAATAAATTGCATTTATACTAATAAAAACACTATGCAAGGGATTATTAAATGAATGATAAATAAAGAATAATTAGATAAATCTAAACTTAATAAATTATTGACAATTTATTAATTCAGTTTTAAATTATTGACTAAATTTAACCAATATTAATAGAAAATCTTAACAAATACAAAAAAAAAAAAAAAAATTACTTCTATAAATGATGCTTTGATAGAAAAAGATGCATTTTCTGATTTGTTTTGAATCTCACTAAAAATGTTTTGAATAGCTCGGGGAATAATACCTCTAGCTTCATCATTGTCATCATCAGCAAAGTTTGTGCCCATTGAATGAGTTTTACCTGATCCAGTTTGTCCATATGCTAATATGGTAACATTATATCCTAAAATATTAGTGCAATTATATAATTAGGTAAAAAAATACCATACATTTTACTATAATATATATATATATATATATACAACTATTACCACTAAACAATTTTTGAACTAAATCTTCAACAGCTAATTTATAAACTTGATTTTGAGAATGTTCAGGGGAAAATACATAATTAAATGTAAATGTTAAATTTGTATTATTATTCACAATTATTTGCTGATTAATAGAATCAACAATCACACAATTTGAACATCCACGTTCTAATTCAGATTTTACAAGTGGTCGTACGCGAATAGCTACTCTTACTGAATCCATAATGACAAAACTGTAATTAAAAAGACATTTCACGTTTTTAAAATATATGTTAATAATTATTCAATCAAGCAAAATCGTTATGACTATATAAATGATTTGCTGTACTCAATAGTATAAAAATATACCTGACACTCTTCTTTATTATGAAATTTTAAGAATCAAAACTACATTAAAAAAATGCCTTACAAAAACACCTTTAATTAATTTACACAAATAATGCTCTTTCAACAGTACAAAGTAATCATTATTCTAGATAAAGAAGTGATTTATATTACAATTTGAATATCTAATTGATACATAAAAATAGTTAGAATTATAGAAATGAAAATTTCTTTACATACAATTTCAATAGTAGGTAGGTAGTTGTTACCTAAGCGTAGATTGGAGGAAACTTAAGAGTCATTTACATGAAAAAAAAAATCAATCTAAAATGTACTTTCGTAGAATCCTAAACATTTGTTAAAACATTTGAAATATCAATTGTCTCTGTAAATTTTAGTTACCAATTAAAACTCGACTTAACGAGAAATGTAATATGAATATTCAAAATGAAAAATTGAAAATGTTAATAAGTAAAAATAGCAAAATGTCAATTGGTTAGATTACATAGTAAAACAATAATTATTAATTTATAACACCGAATGATATTTAATCACACAACTTAGAATTTAGCATCGAAAATATAAATAGATTTTAAAGGGAAAGTGTAATCTAATTATTAAATTTAAATTAATAAATACTGACTAAGAGTTAAGACTTAAGTTAATACTTTCACGACATACTTAGCCGTTAAAATGATGTATACGTTAATTTAAGAACATGATACCAGGGCTAAATTATAAAATAATTAGTATCAAGGTGACAACATTGCCGATCAAATTCGATTTTAAAAACTTCATGGCACCACTTAATCTACAGTGTCACCAATGCAACCAAATATGACGATATCTATATTTATATAAAATTCATATTTAACATTGAATATTAATTCCTAGAGTTATACGCTCATCCGGGCCCTAATTATTGTTATTAAAAGAGTGTGGAATGCACCAAATCACGTTATCACGAACACACGGCCGACGACCGTGTCGATAGTGTTATTACTTATTACTTATAGGGATGCCGAATTCGAATTTTGTATCAGTTTTAATTCATAGCCTATTGAAATTGGATTGCTTATAATGGTCATATCTTTTAATTATTTGATTCTCGACACAAAAAAATACAAATATAATTTTTAGACAAATTTATGTTCAAATTGAGTGAATATATTTCTAAATTAAAATATAGTAGCATTAAACTGATTTCAGTTGGATAAACCCTTAAAATACACATAAATGTTGTTTACTATAAAATCAAAATATTAAATTAATTAATATAGTATTACGTAGTCAAAGTCGTGTTATTCGAGTACAGGTTACTTAAAATTATTATTAACACTATAAATACAACACAAATTTAGTAGAGGAAAATAATTTATAATAATCGATCAATTATGAAACGCTTCAAAAATTGACAAGAAATCAGTTTCATCCCGCTGTGCGTTGTCGTCGTGGTCGTCGCGGTCGTGGTTGTCGCTCGCGGAATACGCGGTCGCCGGCACCGGCACGGACGTGTCGCCGTGTCTCACACGAGGGCACGCACGTGGTAAAAGGTCGGCGGTAAACGCAGGGCCGAACTTCCGCCTAAGCAAACAAGGCAGCTGCCTGGGCGCCCCGGAAGGCAAAGGGCCCCAGCCAAACACCGGAAAAAAAAAGTTATCAAAAAAATGGGTTAACACGGAGAAATATTTAAATTGTTCATGTACACAATATTACTAGTAACTTGGAAAATAATATTATGTTTCTCCCCATAGGGTAGCCAAGGTCTCTAATCAAGAGCATATCCCGGGTCCTAAATATGGCAGTACGCCTCTGTTGTCTACTGTCAACGAAAAAATTCGCCGTGCAATAATTTAATTTCGTCATTTTAAACTTGTACAATTTTTGTTTTTTTCATAAATCTGTTTTTTTTATAGTTTATATACATATTATATTTATTTTATGATTATGATAATGACATATGTATAATATTATTGAATATTTTTTACTCAAGCATGTTGAATAAATAAAAATTTATAAAAATTTATTTAAACAGTTTTTATTAATATATTTTGAAAAGGGTCCTTTTTTAGTTGCCGCCTTGGGGCCCCGAGACCCTTTTTAAGTTCAGCCCTGGGTAAACGTTCACCGGATAAATTTACCCGATCTCGTTTTCAACAGTGATTTTGTTTCTATTTTTTCGTGATCAAAAATGACACCCCGATACCCAAATGCCTCTACGAGCAGAAACGTGTATTTAGAGTGAGGAGGTTTGGACCCCCGGAGCGTATGACATTTTAGGGACGACTGATTGCGGAGGAAGCGCTAAAAACCACGTGAGTAACGGACACGGAATAAAAAAAAGGCGACATGTGAATCACTGACACAAATGCAACGTACTAATAATTGGGGGCAAATGTCCGACCTTTGATTTAATATCATATGTTAAAGATAAGGATTTCGAGGGCGACTCGTTACAAGTTTATTACAGCAAAATATCGTCGGTTTTAATATCGTGTCGACGTCATCAAGTCGAGAAAAAATCGCTTTAAATCAGATTAACAACGACCTTACCTACTTGTTTACATCTCTTTTATACTAATTAGTAAAACGTACAGCGAAAATCTATAAGATATACGCATGACAGGTGGCTTTGGGGGCAGTTGCCCCAGGGCGCCAAATTTATTTAGGGCGTTGAATTTATATAGGATACATCTTAACAAGGAGTAAAGGGTGCCAAATCTGGTACTGCCCCAGTGCGCTATAATCGCACGCTACGCCACTGATACACACATATATTATAATACCTATATATATATATATATATATATATATATATATATATATATAGTTTAATAATTATGCTGAGAGTATTTTAAGTGTTATAAAATATGTAAAATCTAGTTTCGGCTGAAGATAATCACCATATTAGATACAAATTACAAAATTACAATTAAGTTAAACTAACTAATACAAATACTTGTTACTTAAATAACACATTTATAACACTTTTGGAGTAGGTAATAATTATAACTTTTTATATTGTAAAACCATTTTATATTTTTTTTCTTTTCAATATGTATAATTTATACCTACCTACCTATTGTTTAGTTTGAGTTATAACTTATGAGTACATATAAATCTACTATAATTAATATAGTAATTTGTATTGTAACGTGGTCGGGGATGACCAGTTAAACATACAATATTCAGGCACAAGGGCGTCCGCAGGGAGGGGCAAGTAGGGGCATATGCCCCCCCTTGGATTATTTATGTGTCAATTATCATAATCATTATGTAGTATAAAATATCGCGAAATAAATATTTTTTAATAAATTAAAATTTTTTTTTTAAAACGTTGAGTGCCACGGTCGACAAATTTTATGTGGATCTTTATGAGTGTTTTAAGTCATCGGTTTTCGATGCACTGTTTCGACTTTTATATGTGAATATTTAGTAGGATCTCGTGATTTCATTAGTATCATTGATTATAAATACTAAAATACTATAAAATATAAAATTTTCAAATCAATGATTACATTTGATTTATATAAAAAAAAATGCATTTGTTAATTTAAAGTTACACAATAATAAATTTACATTAATACTGTAAGATTAAGTTATAACGTTCTAACTATACACATAATTATAGAGCAGATTTTTAGGTTCTTAAAACCTTAAAATATGATGCAATATGCTTCAACAAGACCTTAAAATATTCTCTAAATATTCCTTAAATTTGTAAGAATGCAAATATGATTTTTTTCTAAAATAGATACAATAAATAACTGTTAAGCGCCATTCTCTTGGTAACTGGTAAACTATCGAATAATAAAAAATGTAAATCAGTTGATTCATAGCTATGTAAATATAATAAAATATAATTTAAAAAAACGTAATAGTTTTATAAAAAATAAAAGATAACTTTGCACCATTCCTTAGGAACATAACCAATTCGATTACAGACAAGTAGATAATTTAATGATTTTGAATTTTTATCACTCTTTAATCAAATTATTTTTTCCTAGGTAAAATAATTGCTAGAAAAAATCACATTTCGAGAAATTAACAAAATATATGAATTTTCATAAACAATAATAGAATATAATCTAAAATATAAAAAAATAGGCGAAATATTCTCTAATGTCCAAAATATGCTTTATTATGCAAAATTATTTTTTTTCTTCGAACTCTGTGCAAGATAAATCGTCCACATTTTTCACCCTCGTTAAGTTGCACAAAAGCAATAAAAATATGTAATAACTTAAAGATCCACTCTTTACACATAATTAATAATTTAATTTTTACGTTCCCTACCTATACGATAGAAAACACGTCAAAAACAATAAGGTACTTTATCACTAAGATAAGGAAACAAAAATTGAAAAATTAAAATACCTTGCCCCCCCCCTTGAAAAAATCCTGCGGACGCCCTTGTTCAGGCAAGATGTTCTTGTCTTTTGAATCTATTTAACCGTAGCTCAGGTGCGTAATGTAACATAGGATCTTAATATTACAAATACATGAAGATTGGTTCAGTTTAATATAAATGTTAATTGTCTAATTAAAACTCACAAATAAATTTATAAATAAAATACTGTATCGTTTTTGAACGGAGTTTGGGTCTTAGGATGACATTGAGGCAAACTGCCGTAATTCACAAAATAGGAGCTGGCCACAGTCCTTACAATCATAATATAGATTGGGGGGAGCTTACTTCTAGCCAGCTGTTATAGATATTATACCTTTTACACATTACATATGTCACATAGTAATGATGTAATGTTACAGTATAATATGTAAATAATGAAGTATGAAGATCAACATCTGCCATTTTCCTTATGTTAGAAATGTAATTGTCATCTTTCTCTATTTCTTAATACTTATCCATAATATATCTGAGCAAATACTTTGCTAACGAAATGTTCAGTTCATTTTTATTTATTCAATATTGCAGCCTTGAATGACCTTATATTGGTTATGTTATAATTGGTTAAAATAATAAATTGTAAAAAAATCTATGATACTTATCTTATACTTGAGAATTGAGATTATTTAATTTTTGAAAATAAGACAAATAATTGTATTTAAAACAGTAATAAAAAAAAACTGGTTTTAAATTTGATGTATTAAGTGTTTGAAACGAGAGGCCATGTTTAAAACACTTAGTAACCTTGCCAACTACCCACCACATGTTTAAATTTCAGCTACTTCAGTACATGGCTGAACCCATGTCACATCCATATACATAATATTGTCTCCATCTTATAAACTCATTTAAAATACTTTTTGTCAACTCTATCTATTTGAATATTTTAATAATTATAAAAATTATAGGTAGGTACCATACAAACCAGTACATCTTCTAATTCGAAAAAACACATTGAATTTACTTCTTAAGTACATAAATTATACACTTAATTGCTATAGTCATGTCCTTTTATTGTAAATTAATACATTACAATTTATATAATCTTTTATCAACAAATAAAAATAAATCAAAGTGTACAGCAAATTATTAAAAACTAAAAACTATTACACATTTGTAATAAAAAAAAAGGATTAAAAAAAAAACAATTAAACTGTGTAAAATGTGGGGAACATTAGCCGAACAAAATTAAAAAAACAATTGAAAAATGTCTTAACTGTGACTTTCGCTGAATTCAGCAACAAATAAATATTAATAATATAAAAGTGTAAATTTTCAGAAATATTATTCAAACAAATACAAATATAAAAATAAAAAATGTCAACATGAATCTTAAAGCTTAAATTTGTTAAAGGTAAAAATATTCAACTTAATATAATCTCTTAGTATAATTTAAAAATATAATAATATAAATAATTAGAATCCAATATTATTTTGAATTAAACTGGTCAAAATAAGTTTGACAGAATCAATGCACCATGACTCATCTGCGAAATACAATTGGAAATAATATTAATATAGGATTTAATACACCATCAAAACAAATACAGGAGAAATATACAAGACACAGAACAAATCTACTTTGCTGAGCAAATGAGTACCTCCTAAATTAAGTTATTTTAAAATAATATTATCTAGCGATTTCTTTGCGATTTTCAATAATTAAATTGATAACATAAAAGTAACTTCATACAATGCTGTCTTAAATTGTTGTTGTTTAATAACCCCTCACACTGTAAAGTTTACAGATAGTATTTAAGGAAAGTAGAAGAGACTTTGCTTTTTGAGTAAAGAGTAATGACTAACTTACTAAAATCAACTTAGTGAAAGTGTTCGTGAAAAATGTTGCCATTTTTACAAGTTTTTCCTCACGCCTGGAAAAGCTATTGAGGGGAGAGAAAATGACTTTTCTTAAGTGGAATCTACATTCAATTGTTCATTGACAGAGTTACTGGATGAAACTTTTATTGCATTATTACTATCCGAAAAATTGTTAACAAAAAAAAAAATAATAATAATAAATAAATAAACATCATTGTAAAACCAAGAGATCCTTCAGTTCACTCAGATTCTAAAATAATATTGATTAACATTTTCATTTAAAATAAAAAAATATTTTTCATTTAGCAAACAATAGAATTTAATAAGAAATGAAAATAACATATGCATTTAAAATATTTATTAATATATAATAGTATTTAGTATTTGAAAAGTAGATTTAATTTTACCTTCATAATCACGACCGATTTCTTTTAGAAAAATGTTATGTTTTCTGAATGGTGCCACATTTTTTTCACATATTGTTATATTAGACCAAATAAATCGTGCTCTTTGTCGAACGTCTCTTGAATAAATCGTAGATAAAATAGGTTTCTTACCAAAAAATCTATTGAACAAAAAGAAAATTAAAAAAAAAAAAAAAATATTACTATTTAAATACATATTTACTATAAGGCTACACAAATATTTTTCCTCACTTATAATATACTTTGAAATCAAAATAATAAGCCACAGCCAATAAATAAATACAAATGAAATTAACATAAACACAAAAACGATTCAATATTAATGACCTATTTGATATTTTTAGTTTGACAAACCTGAACTACACTGTCAGCTAAGTTCTAACAGTTTTCGACTTCAAACACAACACCAGTTTCTTCTAATTCAGCACTTGACTTTATTCTCTTTACTTCTTAATGTGCTTTATTTTAGAATATGCCATGGTTGTATGGCATCCTACCCAAGCTCATGACCAGTTTTGTATTAAGCAGATAAAATACCATCTCTTATTCTATGCTACCTCAATTCTTAAAAATGTTCACACCCCTCACAACTACTCCACAATTTTCTCTAAAGGCATTCTTATCCTTACTGCTCAATGTACTTTAACTGACATTTCTTTTTAATTTTTTTTCTAATACAGTGCAAATGACGTTCTTGAACTTCTCTCATCAAACTCATTTCAGATCTTGCGACAATCTCACATGAAATCACTTGATTTTCTCTTTTATTTTTTACCTAATATTTATATTTATTTCATCCCACTTCCAATGGACACAACTATTCCCTTATGTTT
Organism: Therioaphis trifolii; assembly: GCA_027580255.1. Classification (NCBI taxonomy): domain Eukaryota; kingdom Metazoa; phylum Arthropoda; class Insecta; order Hemiptera; family Aphididae; genus Therioaphis; species Therioaphis trifolii. Next base: position 39,064,570 of record CM050405.1, read on the forward strand.
ATATTTAGACTTAGAATGCTAAAACAGATCAATACAACTTTTTTATTTTATTTTTTCAATCACTTAGCTCTATTTTGACTTTTATTTCTAATATATGTCATTAATAAAAAATTTAAAAAAAAAAAGCAATTAAGATAGAATGCTTACCTGGAAATAAACTGTTTTTCTTCATAACGTATAGCAGCACTAGTTTCGAAGGCCCAAAATAACATTTCATTAGGATATTTTAATTGGAGTCTGTCTCTTATAAGTATGAAATTCAAAAACGTTTCGATGGCACCGCATTTATCTACATGGAAATGTTAAATTTAAGTATAAAATAATCACATAGGTATTTAACATATATATTTTTTCACTCACATAATTTAAATTTATCGAATTTATTATATGGATAATACTGTATGAGTAATTTAATTTGATTGCTTCCATCAGTGGTTATAGATTCATGGTTAATTGAAAAATTATCAAGGTTTTGAATCTTAAGAAGTTTAAATGGATATTCCAACTGATTCAAAACTTTAGGTACTATTAAAATATAAATACAAATTATTTTTAAACAAGTATTTGTGTAAGCACTAAGTCTATTCAAAATGAGATTAAACATATCAACTGACAGTTATGTAGTCTTATGTATGTCTCAACTTTAAATTGCTCTGATAGTAACAAACAGACTAAGATCTCATTTTGAACTAACTTAATACACTATAACTATGTATATTATATATTTATATAATATATATGAGTAACTATATATTTTATGTTTAATCATCTGAGGTAAATCAGGGCTCAATCAGGATATAATACCATTATTTTGACAATCTCCCAAAGCAAAAATTTGAAGCTCTGGTTTTTCAGAAAATTTCAGCATTTTTTTTGGATTGCATACTTCAGCAGGATAGAGATTGAATACCTGTAATAAATTAATTTAATACTATGTCTATTTAAATTACATAAGCTTAATGTAAAAATTACATTGTATAACTGTTTATCTGGTGTGTGTACCAAGAGTAATTTATTATTTTTTATGCTGGATTTATCACATGCAAAACATTCCCATGGTTTAGCTTTCATAATTTGACTTACACCACCCTTTGGGTTATAAATAGACACACAATTTTCGCAGTATGTTCTAAACAAAATTTCAAAGATTAATATTAATGTACAGTAATTAAAATTAAAAACAAATATAATATAAACAATATTTTTTATTTAAAAAAAATAATGATTTTTTAACTTCCCGTTTTAGATTCTATAAGGCATTAATAATTAACACAAGTAATTGTTATAAATGAAATAATTATTCATGTAAGTTAAAACACGCTAGTTTCAACTGAAAAAACCATTTTTATTGTATTCCACCCATATGATTTTGTAAAATATTTAATTTTCTTGACTATTCGACAATATTTAAAAGAAGGAAAAAAGTTCTTAAAATTTGTTCTTTAAATAAATTTAACACAGTTTATTGGTGATAAGTGAGAATTTTAAGTTAAGAGTAGCAGAATGATTGTTATACACATTTTCATTGGATACCAAAAAAACAATGGAACATAGGTAGTCCTTTATTATTGGCATAAATATATCTACTAATTTATATGAATAACATGTTTTATTTACAAGCAATAAAAATAAAATTATTTTAATTGAAAGACAATAGATTTAGATTAATTTAAATAAGGGATTTCAAACCTTTTTTTACTTGACAGTGCACTAGATTTATCTAATACATTTTCATAGCACACTCAAAAAAAATATATATATATATATATACATAATTATTTTTGTTTATAAGAGATGATTTATAAGGTTACATTTATCTGAATTTCAATTCTAGTAAAAAAAATAAATAATCAATATTAATAAATTAATATATATATATATATATATATATATATTCATTTAGCACACCTGCATACATAATAAGACAAAGACTACATGGAACTCCTTTAAAATTTCTTAAGCACAGTTTTGTGCTGATATACAGATTTTGGAAATCCCTGAATTAGGTATTTAAAACAGAGATTGACGAGTTCATAAACTAACTGTAAATGAGATTGAAAAAATTGAACACTTTGTTTATTATAATGTAAATTGCTTTACTTTAAACTGGCCCTGATAAATCCCTTCCATTGAAAGGGATGTTCACTGTCAACTTATGTCACATTTACTTATAGAAAAAAGGAGTATCTAGTGACTGAGAACCACTTAGTTCCTCTTGAATAAGGCATTTTACATTAAGATCATGTTTTAACAATATTAACAACTCATGAAAAAAATATATTGACAGTGCACATATAGCTGACTCGAAATTCAATATTTTTAAGGCAATTTATAATCAATTTAAAACTTTGCTTTCCCATCATACATATTTACCATGATAGCTCTACTTGGTTCAAGGATTAAAATATTTTAATAAGCTAGTAAACTTATTAACACAAGTTTGGTAGGTATGTATACATTATATAATATATTTTAAACACGTTATTTCATGACAAAATTATATAACATGATATAAATCTTACCTTATACACACATCACATAATACAAGTTTGTCTGATTTATCACAAAAAAAGCATATGGAACAATTAATCTACAATAAAGCAAAACATTTAAAAATCAGTACAATTCATTTATTTAATGTACATGAATGTTTGGTAAAAATGGATTATACTTACATTAGATTTGTCATCCGCAATTGTCATCAAAACATCTTTGGCATTTTCCTGAAAAAAAGAAATTATAATAATTAGATAGGTGAGTTTTATGATGAGTGTTATTTGATCTATTAAAAAACACACCAGGAACTTACAACAAATTACAATTTGAATAGAGATATAATTTCCATTCATTTAAAATAACATTATACATTTTACATATAAACATATTTACTATTAAATAGCATTAAATGTGTTAAATCTATGTTAAACACTGTAACCTTTCATATTGAAAAGAGTTCAAATATAAGAAGAAAACTTAAATATGTACGTAAAAATATATAAAAAGATAATAAGCATGAAAAGAAAGTCTTCCATTGGTAGGTACTCTTTCATTCAAGGAACAGAACCATTTGTCAAACAATTATATAACCGAAGATCAAATGTGTAAGTATATACTTCTCAATATTATATTAATATTGAGATTTATAATTAAAATTTGTTAATTATGAGTATTATTATTAAAACTACAATATTAATAAGTATATTTTCAAATATTTACTCACATGACATATTTCACATATATGTGCATCAAAAAGAGGATGATTGTAGAATTTTTCATTTTTTTTGATACATAGATGACAAGAAATACAACATTTTAACTTTCGTTTTGCTATAAACCAAAAGTAAAATAACAATTTAAATAATCAAAAAATTGTCTGTATAAGTGATATCAACTTTTATGTACAAAAATATAAAAATTATTAACGGAGGATAAATTCAGATTTAGTAAAATAATCAATGAATGCAGTAAAACTCGTTTAAGATGCTTTCAAGAGATCCCCTCTCTACCGTTTTTGATGGTAAAACATGCAGAAATTTAAAAATAGGTATGTAGTTAAAATATTGATTTTTTAATTTATAAAATAGTAAAAATAATAAAATTTAAAAACTTCATAAAATGTAAAGTACTTCTATTATAAATATATTATTATTATTATTATTATTTATTATATATAACTACACTTCAATTTCATAATACAAAGAAATACACACAATTAAAAAGATGTAACATAAGTCAAATTTCTTATTTTCATTACCTCACACTAACTAAAATTTATTGTCTTTTGCTGAACAAAAAAGCATTTTATCCAATTAGATGCAGACAAATCAAGGGCCTTAACAGGTAATTTTTACATTGACTAGAGTATGAAATTATGTCTAGGGATGGACAAAAGACAGTTTCTTATGTGGAAAAACATCTTAAGTGAGTTTTACTGTCATAATAAAAAAAATTGCTTCATGAAAATGTTTTATGTATATTGATTTTAGGTTGATTTTTTTTTATACATATATTTATTTGGAAATATTATTCTTATTATCTTTTAAAAACATATAATCTGTATATGAATAATATAATACTTACAACTTTTAACTACCTTTTTACCATTTTTATTTTGAATTTCATTTTTCAAATTACTTTGAATTGCAAATTGCACATTATTTAAATTAATCTCTTTGATATTTTGTAGTATATCGTTCGGAATGTAATATGATTCATCACGTTTACGTTTCCCTAAAAAAAAAAATCAAAATATTAAGTCTGGAATATAAGTGATATACAAGAGCTAATGTTAGCTTAATTTTATACATGTTCATATTATATTTCAGTTATATTTTAAGAATAATAAAAAAATATTGGCTTTTAACAGTAGGTCTTACAGATTAATTGCCAAAAAAAAAAAAAAATCATTAAAAATGTTCTTTTTTAATAAAAAATTATTTTGCATAAAAAAAAGAAAGAATTCATTATTATGATTCATGTATAAATCATATAGACACATCTGTATTTTTATTAAGTATTGATATATAAATTAATAATACAATATATAAGATTAAATTTTCCATAAAATATCAAAATGCTAAGAGGTTGTCATTAGACTTCACAGTAATAGATATTTAGAATCAACAATTTTAGGATGTATTGAAAAAAAAAGGATTAAAGAGAGTAAAAATTGAGATATAAAGGCAACAAAAGTAGGTGAGAAGTACTTTAAATACATAGATAAAATGTGAAAAAATGTATGAGATACACATAAAAATTATAATTATTACCAATTCTATTCATTGTAAGCTTTTTTAAATGTTCTTCTGCCCATTTTACAACTTGACGTTTTGTATACTTCATAAATCTTTTCGGTAATGCAAAACTAAATTGTAATGATGTAATCTAAAAAAGAAAAAAAATTTTTTTTTTTTTTTTTAAATGATTACAAAGTCACAGAACTTGTTGCTTTGGTGAGTAAACATTTTACATGCAAGAAAGTAAAATTTAATAAACAATTATTACTTTAATAGCATATTTTATGTTTTTAAATTTTTCAGCTGCCGGGGTTTCAAAGTGACTTGCAAAATCTTCACAGAAATTAAATACCAAATTTGATTTCACCTAAAAAATTACCATGTAATTCTGAATTTTATAATTTTAAATTTCAAAGGATTATTATTAATAAACTTTAAATAAATACATTAATACATTTTATTCAGTGTCAGCCTGGCACACTTAAAGGCTCCTAAAGCAATTTTATAAAAAAACCTCATAAATAAATTACCCTTAGGCTCCTCATAAATAATACATACCAATATTTTATTGAAATAATACATTTTATTAAATGCTAGTGTTTATTAATACGTATAACATAATTATAAACAATATACGTCTTACAATAAAAAAAATATATAACAATAATTGTTGTGCACTACAATATGAATTGCAAAAAATATGTAAAACATGAAAAACATGAATATGTCTTTAAATGAATATGTTTTAACAAATAAAACATGCGTGGAAACACGTAACCCATGCCGAAAAATTGTTCTATTGTAAATGTCACGGACTGTGTAAGAGCCCAATCTATTTTAACTATGTAATAATTGTGTAAAATATACCAAAAAAAGATTGTAGCTTTAAAAAGTCAGATAGGCAACGAGGTCGGGGATCCGGGTCCAGGACACTCTCTAGCCAAAAGTCAAGGAAGATCACGGAAGAACTCTGTATAAATAAGGAGCCCAATAAGAGATAGTCAGACGATTCCAAGCAGTATTAGGAAATTAGCTCAAGCTGTAGAGGACCATATCACGTACTATCTAATCGTTAAGACTCCACGAGTTTATTGCTCTGAGCCTTCTGTCGCATGTAGATATGCCTGAAGCACTAACGTGGTGTTATCTCCTAATCGTCAATATTAAAACGTTCGATTACTGTACACACACCGACTTTTGTAAACATGTATTAAATAAAAATGTTACTTTTAAACTGCAACTGTGTCTTATTCAAAACTGACTGATGGGTCGCAACACAGTATTGCCTACATTCAAATAGTAGCTAAGGAATTAATTGACCATTAGAGTTATATGCATAATTCTACTATGAATTCATAATATCTCGGTTCAAATAGGAACACATTTCTGAATAATAAATTAGGAATTTTAAGTATAGGGAAAATTAAATAATATTTATATAATAGTATTGCATTCTTACAAACACATAGAATTAATTTAAGACACAAATTTATAAATATTCGTCATTTTAGTTAAAAACACTTATAAAAAATAATAGATTGAGCAAATTTTCATAGAAAGTTATAGAGCTTTATAGAATCTTGGTAAATGATATATAATTATTTTTTTGCATAAAAAAAAAAAAATATATATATATATAGACCCACAGAACTGTTTTTATCAAAGTCTCTGAAACTATATTGCAGTATCTACAGCTATTCAGTTGGATACTGAAATAATATGCACAAACCCAAACAAATTTTAGATTAAATTATTTTTATCATGAAGTAATAAGAATATTCATTAATTCATAGTTCATACCGCCATAGTTCTTACTTCTCTAAATTTGTACATTTAAATGAGTTAAAGGCTCTGTGCCAATGTTATTTTGTATGCTTAAAAAAATTAACAAAGGACCAAAAAAAAAAGTAGGATTTTAAAAAAAGGAGGGACTCTGGGGCAAACACAGCTCAGTGGCCATGGCCAAACCAACACTGATTATATTTTAATTTTTTGTTAATACATAGTAAAATGAAATACATTAGTAATTCTTAGTTATTTAATATAAATACATATTTAAATTGATCTTACCAGAGTAAAACTGTTTTCTCCAACCCAATAAACCCATATTTTATCAGGTTTCTCATCGAACACCAAGTCAAGGATCTCTGTAGAAATAACTAGGGCTAAACATTCAAACAAAAAAATAATTTAATAAGAACACAATATTAGTTAAAATACATGTATTAGAATAATGGGTGCTTGTCTGATATCATAACACAAAAAAAAAAAACAAATTACTTTCACATGTACCTAAATATGTTACGTAAATCATTTTGATTTAGAAAAAATTCAATAACACTATTTTTATCAAAATATGATACTGAAGTACAGTAGAAACACAATTACCCATCATTCACAAAACTTGATGAATAATTGAAAAGACGATTAAGTGAGAAAGTAAAAAATGTACATCAGTACATTATATTATAATATATAAAAATGCTGAATTTACATTTTGTGCATAATTCTTTTTTTTTTGATTTGCATACTATAATAAAATATATTTGTAATTGAAAAAAGCAAATACAATAATGTAGTTTTTAGTTGATTATTATTTAGTTCCCTTTTTATAACAAATTATTATTATTATTATTATTATTTTTTACATAAAAATGCAACATGTTAAAAAAATCTTTCATCAAACCTTTATCTACGGCCTACTAAGGAGGGACAGATTGAGTTGCCAAGAAACGGGGAGATTTCCTGGTGGGCTGTTGCTGTCTAATAATATTTTTGTAATTGATGCTTATTAAATAAATGTATGATAATGCATCAACAATTCAGCACACTTTAATGTAAATTAAAAAATACTATTTACACGCCATTAAAAATTTGATATCAAACTTAAGATTACATTGACTACTCTGATATAATATTAATATAATCTATGGTATTACATCAGAACAATATGTTATAGCATTACATGGTATTTATTTTATGATGCGCGCTGGGCGCGTGAATATCTGATATAGTAACAGCTGTTAATGATGATAAAATAACAAATGTTGGGGCCGATGGTGGATGTGTGGGCCATTAGCCGTAACGCCTTACATTTAAATTTATCAAAAATATCTTGAGTAATTTTCATTTCTTTTGTCAGTAAAATACACAAAAATTACTCAAAACTTAATCTATTAAATATTTTCAACAAGTAGGTATTATGGCAACCCATGAGTTTTTCATGTATTTATAACGGTATCTTTGGAATGATTCATTTTGCAGATGTTGTGCTTAACAGCTAAGCAAGAAGTTTAATTAAGACGAATAATTAAGATTCTAAATTAATTTGACCTATTAATGGCACTAAAGTAAAAGTACATAACAATATATACATAAATACGTTATAATATGTTATAATACACGTCTGATAATAAATACCATAAGTAATGCATTAAATGATTTTTATGGCCTGTGTTCATAAATGAACGAAATATATAGTTATATATAAAATAAATCAATTATGAAACATTACAACAACAGGACTGATGGTATGATAACAGACGGGTCTACAAACTAGATAAATACCCATCTATAATGGTTATATGGGGAAAAGCATTTTAGTAAGTACCTATGTATGAAATCGTAATTAAGAAGGTAGGTATATATTTTTATAACTCTCCTTCCAATTAAATTTAAAATAATGTGTATAATATGTTACAGACAGTATGTATAATTCAAGCGTTTTATATAATTCCTAGACGTGTAAAATGCGGGAAGATTTTTGGCTAAGTATTTATAAAATTAATTTCATTATAAATTACCTGGCCATCTTATAGAATGCCTAAATGAATTTAGACATTGTGTTAAAATAATATTCCGTGTTGTTTATTATTAATAAATGTATATTGTTTGACTTATTTTATGGCATTATTTTTATATTATTTTAATAAGATATAAATTAATCATTCTTAATTATGATGGTCACTATTTGTTACAACAAGTTAAACTAGATTGACAACGAGAGTCACACAATACTTTGTTTTTGACACACAAACATGTTTGACTTTGTCACCTTGTTTTACAAGTTCGTTTTGTAAATCCTTGCCCCCTTCCTGTGGATTGTTGATTAGCAACAGTTTGCCATGCTCATTCTACTTCTCGTACTTAGTCAAAATTGTATCTACATTAGATTTGTTTAGTTTTAATTCATTATAAAAACGTGCCACCCTAATATTTAACCAAGAAGTCGGTGAAACAAAAATCAATCGGATATTAATACTCAATAGTCATTAGTAATTATTATTAACGACATTAACGACGACGTTGTACACACTTATGAAATTAATTTGAACACAAGTTTGATAAAATCGGATTAGATAAAATCGGCTTACCATTAAATTGTCAATATCAGCGGATTTTTCTAATATGGGCGATAAATATATTATTGCCCAACTTAGATAAGGCATTATATAAAATGTCTATGAAATGTGTATATTATATACACTGCCTCGCTGTTTCAGTCATTTAATGAAAATATGTCTAAGTATAATAAATAATGCTTAAATTATACACATTGACGGTAACATATTTATTAGAATACATTCTTGAATACAATATCACGAAATACATATTTAAACCAATTATTACTAAACAGTGGCACCAAAGCTTATGTTAAGGTCGCGCCGCGGCTCAAACTCATTTTTTAAAAATGTGGCTGGAAAGCAACATTTTAATTACATCAAGACCTTAAGTATGAGTAAATGTATATTAGAGTATACTGTTGTATTGTATCATTGATTATATATTTATGTGTGTGTGTGTGTGTGTGTTTATGTATGAATAGGTATAATTGTTTTATGTACCCCCTTCCCTCTTTGAAAATATCTGTTGACGCTAATAGAGGCCATGGAGTTTTGAAATCACCCTACCACATTTTAAAAATTTCGGCGCCACTGTTACTAAACATAATAACAAGCGGCTACAACACAAAGAAATGCCCACAACTAGATAATACGTATAGATACAATAGGTACACATTGTTTCTCAAGTATCTAGAATAGGTATTTGATTTGTCAATGTGATCGCCTCGGTTTTTATTTTCATTGATTTCTAACTATTAATAATTCAAATTCATAAACACCCAGCGGGTAGAAATAATTAATTTAATAAGTAGGTATGGACCGAATAGATCACAAGTCACACATACACACACACACACACACACACACACACACAAAATTCTTTCACTGGTAAAACAAATCAAAATCGTACACGAAAACAAGGGTAAAAACAAAACAATAAAAGAGCGTGAATAATATGTAATGTTATACGCACCGGGCCAAGACTTGGAACTTTTGGACATTTTCGCCCAAACAACGCGACCGTGGTCGGCTTTCGCATTGAATTTTGACATTGACATTTTGACTGGTCGTCGTACGGCTTACGCGAGTGTTCAATGTAAACGGGATGTGAACACGGCCGAGCAGAGGCCGGCGAAAAAAAAGGGACAAAACGATCAAACAAAATATTTTGACCGTCGTACACGAGAGGCGAAGACTGTACGGACGAAGGCGGCAGAGTGAAAAACGAATGGGTGAACGTTCGTCTATCGCGACTGTCAGACGATAAATGTCAGAGATAAATGACGAGCGATTTATTATTGGGAATTTGGGCGCGCGCGTGTGTGTGCTTGTAGATGTGTCGAGTCGACGAATATTTATTTTTAACAAATCGTCAATATCGTTAATAATCGGTCTCCGTATATTATGGACGTTATTATTACATATCGCCAAAAACCGGATTCATATATAGGTACGTGTAAAATTCTTAAAATAAAATGTTTCCGTGTTCTGTAATATCGTCGAAATAATCTTATTTCATACGATTGGAATATTATATTTCGAAAACATAATAATGTAATGTTTCATGGACGTTTATTTAACACTGAAATCAATTAAAGTGACAAATTATGAAAAATATAGATACAGTCAAATTAATTCTAATCTTTAAAAAAAAACTACCTACTTACACAGCCATACTGAATCTATACTTGGTGATGATATATTTTTATTATATATAAAATATAATTATAGGTACCTAGGTATTGTAACATGCCTACAGCCAGTAGTGTTCCCATTGGGTATACTACGTATACCCTCAAACAAATTCTTAAAAAAAAGAAAAAAGAAAATTTTTTTTTTTGTTTTATCATTTTGGATTATTTTTTACCTAATAGTTCTAAATTGTTGTAGTATAATATTGTAATAGATACTGTTTGATATTATAGGAGCTCGTATGACAAATAAAATTATAGTGGTTATTTACCGATCTGTCGGCGACAGTGATGTCATTTTAGTTTTTGTTAGAGTGTAACAAACTTTTTGATAGGCCTATATGACTAAAAAAAAATTGACCACTTCGCTTTGTAATTAATTTGTTTTTGGATTTGTATCATATTCAATGACCATCTAACACTATAAGACACAAATAGTCTTGATTTTTCGCGAAAAACTCGTAGGAAGCTAAATACAAATATTACATATTACCTATCTCTAGGTAGACGTTATTGTAATACCCGTATTATTTTTTTTTTTTTCCAAGACCAAGAGGTACCAAAACTTTGTCCGGTCTTTAAAAATAAACGTCAAGTTAGCCTTAGGAATATGGTTACTATGTACTAAGATTTTTAAGAACCTAAGAATCCTCTTTTTAGTTAATATCCTTATTTTGGCCTCGTTCGTCATAGTATATCCTCATAAAAAAATGATGGGAACATCACTGCCTACGGCGTACACAAACAACACACACACTCAGTACGTGTTTGACCACCGACCAAAGCACACGTGTGTTTTGCATATCGTATTTCTTAGCTCCCGATAGCAGTATTAATACACAATCACACAACAATTAACAACAATACAGGTATGTAATCTTATCTCACTCGGAACCGCAATATTTAATTAGGTCCGATCGGTGGTTCACCGCGGCTTAATTAAAACAATAAAATGTCTACGGGCACTCTACTAAATATGAATTTCCAAGATTTATCACAATCATCACCACAAGTTAAAACTAACAATTCTAAAACATTCGCTGAAACAACTGCCAACACAATGTTTCCCAAAAAAGAACAAGCTGTTATACTAAACACTATAAACGAAATACCACAAATCGAATACGTAAAAGCATTCAGCAAAATAACACCACCAAAAAATATCACCTTCGCCTCTCGCATATCTAACAACAGGTTTTGTATCTATTTTAAAGACAAAAATACTGTCGACGAACTAATACAAAACCACGCATATATATCCGTTAATGACAACCAAATACCTTTTCGCCGACTAGTCAACCCAGCAAAAAGATACATAATATCCAACGCTCACCCGATAATTCCTCATGAAGTAATCACTGAACATTTATTAATTGAAAATATTAAAACACTGTCACCAATTTCTTTCTTAAAAGCTGGCTTCCAAGACGAACTTGCGCACATAAGTAGTTTTAGGCGACAAGTATATGTACACCCAGATGATATAGCAAATGTTCCCGGATCGCTAATAATTAGATACGAAAATACAGACTTCAGAATTTTCCTAACTGATGATACACTCACGTGCTACATATGTAAACAAACTGGCCATACATCTAATTATTGTAAAAAAGAATCAAATTCTACGGCCTCTTGCAAAAATAACATACAAAACCCGTCAATAGATGAAAACAACCTAAATATCGCCTCAAACTCTACACTAGAAAATAATAAAACTGAAGAAAATGCAACCAACAACCCAAAAAACTGTCACAATCCAAACTTACTAAGTCAACCCAAGAATACCTTAAGCCTACCTAATATACAAATCAAGAGGCCTCCCCCACCATCAAGCTGCCCTACATCACCAACTATATCGGAACAGCCCGATTTACACCAAAACAATCAAAAACCAGAACAACCCAAAAACTTAATAAGCAAATTGATAGAATCAAAAAAAACTAAAGAAAAATTACCGGAGCCAAATAAAAAAATTAAAAAAAGCAATTCACTAGAAAATATAGCTAAAAACATTGATGACCCTTTTATATCTGCCCAAAGCTTATTTTCGGAACATGAAGAAATCACCATCTCCTTTTCCCAATTTAAATACATAATAGAAAACTTCTCAAACAAAACAATCAACATTCACACACTTTGCGATGAAATAAACGTCAGTATACCTACAATATTAAAAACTATCGAAATAGTTAGACCAATGATAAATGACCGAGCTGCAAAAATTAAACCTACCAAATTATCAAACTTATTATTTCAATCAACACCGCAAGAATAATACTAATTAAAATAGCTTATACCATTATGAATCTAAACCAAAAAGAAATACTCACAAAACACAAATTACTACAATGGAACCTAAATGGTTTCTATAAAAAAATTAACGAACTCAAAATATTAATAGCTGAACATTGTCCTGACTTTATATGTTTACAAGAAACCAATTTTACCGATAAAACCCATAGAATATTATGCAACTATACAGGCTACAACAAAAATAGAACTAACGGATTAAGGGCTAGTGGAGGTGTCGCAATATACGCCAAAACAGCTTTACCCAGCAAACAAATAAATATAATAACACAACTTGAAGCCATCGCCATTTCTGTACAGCTTAATGAATCAAATTTAAATATATGTAATGTATATTTACCCAATCAAACTAAAATCGAACTATCAGATATTGAAAATATTATGAAACAACTACCAAAACCATTTATAATATTAGGAGATTTTAACGCTCATAATACAATATGGGGATCTGAAAAAACAGATCGTAGAGGCAAGATATTTGAAAAATTATTAGAAAACGATAATATTGTCCTGCTTAATGACACATCACCTACTCATATTAATTTTGCCAACGGAAATTTTTCCTGTATTGATCTAACAATGTGTTCATCCACTCTAGCTCAAAGACTTAAGTGGCAAACTTTACCCGATATATATAACAGTGACCATCTCCCAATAATAACATATTTCATGACCAGGAGAGGAAACACAAATAAAAATAAAAGTAGAAGATGGAATCTAAAAACGCCTAACTGGACATTATACAGCGATATTGTAGAAAATGAAATCACCAAAATACAACTAAACGACCAATCGAATATTGAAAACACAATTGAAACACTTACCAATATAATAACTTCAGCGGCAGAAATATCAATCGGAAGTTCCATGAACTACAATAATAAACCCAAAGTTCCGTGGTGGAACGACGAGATCAAAAAAGCTATACACAATAAAAAAAATGCTCTAAGTACATACAAAAAACAAAAAACCCAAGAAAACTTCATACAACTAAAAAAACTCCGCGCTCAAGCTAAATTCTTAATAAAAAAAAGTAAAAAAAACTCATGGAAAGAATTTACATCAAGTAGGTATTAACTCTAAAACTAACTCATCTGAGATATGGAACAAAATTCACTCATTAAAAGGTCTAAACAGAAATCAAGAAATTCACATAACGGATGACCAAGGGACAACATCTGTTCCTGAAGAGGTTGCCGAAAAATTTGGTGCCTACTTTCAAGAAAATTTTTCCAATAAAGTTTATAAACAAGAATTTATAAATGAAATAAAAACACCAACAGAAAATATACCAATAATTGCAACAATAAATCCTAATAGTAGTGAACAAATATACTTAAATTTAAACATAACATTCAACGAAATGGAAAATGCACTTAAAAAATGTCAAAGCAAAAGCCCTGGCCCCGACAGCATTCCATATTGCTTTATTATAAATCTTGGCAAAGTAGCAAAACAATTTCTATTACAAGTTTACAATAATATATGGCACACCGGAGACATACCCAAAGAATGGAAAAAAGGAATAATTATCCCTATACTTAAACCTGGAAAAAATAAACATTCTACAGATGGATATAGACCTATAACACTCCTAAATACAATGACAAAAATTATGGAAAAAATCATAAATAAAAGACTAATATGGTTTCTAGAAAAAAACGAAATATTGTCCAAAGAACAAAGTGGTTTTCGACATGCCAGATCAACAATGGATAACCTAATAACAATTAAAACTGAAATCGAAAAGGCACTTGAAAAAAAACAAGTACTTGGAATGATCAGTCTGGACATATCCAAAGCTTACGATACAGTATGGAGACATAGAATATTAATTATACTAAGTAAAATATTAGCAAATGGTAATATGCTAAAATATGTTACAAACTTCCTTAAAGAAAGAAAATTTCAGATAAAAATATCTAACACCCTATCCAATATTTTCAATCAAGAAAATGGTATCCCACAAGGATCATCACTGGCAGTCACATTATTTCTTTTAGCCATAAATGATATCGTAGAAACAATAAAGGCTCCGGTTAGAGCCAACTTATTTGCTGACGACTTCAACATACTATGTAGAAGCAATAACCAAAAAACGGTTCAAGAGTTTCTCCAAAAAAGTGCAAACAGCCTATCAGATTGGTCAAGAAAAACTGGTTTCTCATTCTCTAACCTCAAATCACAAAGCATTATTTACTCAAAGCAAAGAAAAATAGAACCTCTCAAAATAACACTTGACAACCAGGATATACCAAATCATGACAAAATTAAAATATTAGGAATAACATTTGACTCCAAACTAAACTGGTTACCTCACCTAAAAAATATTCGTGATTCAATATCCCAAAAACTCAATATAATTAAAATAATATCCCACACAGCATGGGGTGGAGACAATTCAACGATCTTAATGATATATAAAGCATTAATCAGATCCAAAACAGACTATGGCACTATATTATTTAAAAATGCCAATACTAAATATCTAAATATTATACAAACCAAACTAAATACTGCAATTAGATTATCAATTGGTGGATTCAAATCCAGCCCAATTGAAAGCATCAGAAATATTGCAAATGAAATTCCACCTGATCTAAGAAGAGAAAAACTTCTTCTTCTATATTGTGCCAGAACCAAAAGAAACATAAATAACCCAGCTAACAAAGCAATCAACACATATATACATGAGGCAGAAAAAGAAAAAATACTGATTAACAATATACAAAAAATAAAACCATACATATTTCCACCATGGGCTACAACGTTTAAGGTTAACCTTACCCTGACAGAATTCAAAAAAGAAAATACAATGCCTTCCATATATATAAACTTGCTTAAAAACATACTTCAAGATCATCCAAACAGCGAACACATATACACTGATGCCTCTAAAACAACCAACGGAGTAGGACTAGCTATTATAATAAACAATCAAACAATAGCATATAAACTCCCCCCGCAAGCCTCAATATTCACAGCTGAAGCGATAGCTATTTACAAAGCAGTTAAATACATCCACACAGAATATACAAACACAAAAACAAAATTCATAATACTTAGTGACTCGCTCAGCAACATATGCGCCATTACAAATATGCAAAATACAACCGATATCACAAAGCTCATACAAGAAGAAACATATGTAGCGGAAAAAAAAGGTAAGCAAATTCTTTTTATATGGATTCCCGGGCACATAGGCATACCAGGAAATGAAAAAGCAGATCAAGAAGCATTCAATGCGACTGTTGTAACAACAATACCAACCATAAATATCACCACATATCCTGAAGTGAAGAACGAAATCAATCTTCTCATCAATAATAAATGGAACTCTTACTGGAAAAATCTCAACACCAAACTCAATAAAATAAAAAACAACACATACCAATGGCCAAATCCCGACCTCAATAGAAAAGATGAATGCGTTATTAATCGACTCCGAATTGGACACACCCACCTAACCCACAGCTACTTGATGAGCAAAGATGAACCACCACAATGCGACTCATGTGGCGTTCCATTAACAGTGAACCATATCATCATCGAATGCCAAAAATATCAAAACTTCCGCAGCCAATTCCACATCTCTGAACAAATATGCCAAGCCCTTGGACCAAACCCATTAGATGTAAGAAACCTAATTTTATTTTTAAAAAAAGCTGAAATATATAATTTAATATAAAATGTATGTTTTGAAAATGTAAATACCACTAATGTACATATACTAATGGCCTAGCTGTCGATGTATTTAAGATCAATAAAAAAAAAAAAAAAAACAACACACAGTATTTTGGTTGAATTGTCGGTAAAATTATCGAATAACATTATTTATTCAATTACACTTTTAAATGAATTTAACACTTGAAAAATGTACACGAAAATCACAAGTACAAAAATACAAGTATAACAAGAAACGTAAAGTGTATCTTGGGTAGCTTGATACGTCTGCCTAATGGGTTGATCCGGGGCTGGTTGTCTTGGAAATCTTGAATTAAAAAAAAAAAAAAATGTATAATCGTATAAAAATGTATTATACTTAAGGGTAGTTGGACACACGACAGAAGCGTGAGTGTTGACATTTTTGTATTATTATTGCACCATAACAATATAGTAATAAATATGAATAATGGTTCAGTCACTTGCTATGAAAATCGACCACACCGCGAGTGATACGATTTTTTCGTAGTAGTACACATTTTATGGTCGGGGTTTTTAAAAGAGTTAAAATATTACGTCCGTCCATACGCGTAGCTGATGTAAATGTATACCTACATATTATGTACTGTATAATATCAGACACGTACACAAGGGGGGGTTTTAGGGGTTCTAACCCTCCCGAAATTTCAGGAAAAGTATTCAATATTTAACGAAATATAAGTGGTTTCTATCAATGAGGGAGATATTAAATAAAAATATGTTGGTTTTATTACTGTTTATTAGTTTATTACTATTACTTTATTACTACTGTATGTTCTCATTATTGACATTTCTAATTTTAAAATTGATACGGTGAATACGCACAGGCCGCATTGTAATCGTACAATTTTTTATAAAAAAAAAAAGAAAATAATGATGAATAAATAATTTTTCCATTGAACTTATGTGAAATTGTTTATACATAAATATGAAATTATACAACCTTAACCTTCCCCCCCTAAAAAAAAATTGTGTACACGCCTATATAATATCATTATGTCTGTATTGAGTTCTATGGGTTTTTGCGTCCAGTCGGATACATTTGAATTAAGTACCTATGTCATTATTATTATTATATTATTATGTGTACAAACGCAGAATTTGAATAACACCTAAATGCTATATTCTTGTATATTTTTAAAAATACAGTGTGAGTCAGTTCTATTCGACAAAATATACAATAACTATTTTTCTGTTCAATATTAGCTTTACGATATTTTTTGTGACAACTATCGGTTTGTTATAACATACAGGTATTCGTTAGTACGCAGAAGTCGGGTTTTTATGTTTTTACATAATTTTACTGAGTATGCACTATGTAGCTCAAATCGGTTGAACTTTCTTGATGGTTCATTTTCCATTGAACTGATATACGAAAATGTTTTGTCGCACGTCGTATACTTGTGTATACCTTCCAACACGTCGCTTTTTATGCGTATAAAACGCGTAATAAATTAGGTAAAGTGTTTCACTTTTTTTTTATTAACTGTTGAATAGTGCTGACTTTAATTGTTGATACAGTCAATAATTAATCATTATTGAGTTCAAATAAAGTTATTTCCTCTTCTATATTTGTTTTTTTGTATTAATTTTATAGTTTATTTATTCCATTCGCTTGTTTTCAACTGGGACACCGCGATGTATATCATGCCAAATTATGATTATATTTTGTTTAAAATTGAAATTTGAAAAAAATTAAATTAAAATAAATAACTTTTTTGTTGTAGTTATCATCTTACATTTTTACTAACATTTTTTTTTTTTTGTCAAGTTTAAAAATTCTAATATTTTATGATTGAATTTGTGTGAAATTAAATTTTTTAAGTAAAAAAAATTAAATTATAATATGAATAATACCTCCAAAGACAATTATCATCTACGTATGACCTGTTTATTAATACCTATCTATTTGTTATCCAATGCATGAACTGGAGAGGTTTTTAGTATGCCCAGTTCATGAAATGACCACATAGATAGTCCATTTCATGAACCGAGTTAAAAATTGGCCATTACATGAAATAAGCAATTTCACGACTGAGACGTAACATGTACATGCAAATATATAATATGTCAACGGTGGCCAAATCATGACGCACGTCATAGACTTATACGGATCGTAAATAATTCTGTATGATGAAAGACATTTTTGATTGAAATTCGTCATTTTATAGTTTAATTTCATCATATTTTTTATATATATATATATATATATATATATATATATATATATAAGAAATCCATTACACCCATCCCAATCAACTCGTCCGAGTAGCGAAGAATATCCCATGGGGCGAAGTACGTACTTTTTAATTGATAGGTACAACGCTTGACGATAAAAAAACAATATTAGGAAATTGTCGTATTTATTTATTTAACCCCGTTTCTTCAAATCCAAAATGACCAAGATAAAATTATAAATTCTGGAAATTTTAGTTGAATGATTCTTGATTTACATTTATTATTTTATAGTTCTACCAAATAGAGAAATTTTTTCTGTAGCTACTTAAATTTATTTGAAAATTTTCTTGACAATCTAAGTTTAAAATGTTAATCAAATCATGCAATTAAGTAGTAGTAAAATATTTACCAATAAACTTTATAGTTTGAAGTACACTTTGAATAATTATTAAATTTATCGATTTTTTTTATCTAGAGTATTTTTAGTTACATAAGAACAGATTGAAACGGTCCGTCTGGTTGGACGACCCGTATCGTAAATAAAATAACACTTGTGTGCTCTGTAATTAAGTTATTCTATTGCTATGTTGAATTATAATTTTATATGTACAATATTGGGGGCGAGTAAAGCGTCGATTTGTGCCGACCAGACTTAAATAAGTGAGTCGGCACAATCGGAGGCGCTTGGGTATTATGGCCGGACACTTGTCGGGCCCTATATTTACAACGGTTTTTTTTTATAATAGTTTATATAAATTCACAATACGATCGGCTAAGAAGCCGGCCGTCGTCGGTGCAGACTTAAGTAAGCGGCACCCCGACGACGAACCAGACTCGGGTCGGACAACTTAGTTAAGTGCCGAGGTTGGAGTTGTGGTGACCCTAAAAAGGGCCATTTACTGTTGTCACGCCGGGAGTTGTCGGTCTATCCGGTGATATCGTAGACCGGGCTAGAGGAATGGCGATTGGTTGGCGGCGTCACGGCGTTGTTGATCGGCCGATGCTTGCGTCCGTGGGTAGATGACCGACGGGTCGTTAATCGGCAGTTGAATGGTGTTTCCGGCCGTGGAGCGGCGTCGTCGTCGATATGCGTACGTGCGATGACGTACGCAACCGGGAACGGCAAGGTCGTCAGTGGTCCGCGGACGGATGATGGTTGCAGCCGTGGAACGGCTCTGTCGTCGGTATTCAGCGGTCGAGTAGTGCTTGCTACCGTGAAACGGCGCGGTCGTCGGTGATCGGCGGTCGAACGGCGCTTATAGCCGTGGAAGGGCGTTGTCGTCGGTCCTCGGCGCTTGGTCGATGCTTGCAGCCGTGGAGCAACGCGGTCGTCGGTGGTCGGCGGTCGAAGGGCGTTTGTAGCCGTGGAGCGGCGTTGTCGTCGGTCTTCGGCTGTCGGTTTCTGGTCCTGGTCTTCTTACTATCGGAATGTTTCTTGTAGATGTTGATAGTTTGAAGGCTTGAAGTGGAGTGACTAAGTTATTGCTATTGCTATTGCTATTGCTTAGTGGACGACCTTTCGGTCTGTGAACTCGTGTCAGGCTAGCTGCCTATGACGAGTTGTGGGAGCTTAGAGGATGGAGTTATGTGTTATGTGATTGTAACCAATTGGTTAATCTGATTTTGTTCTTATTTTTTTGGTGGACTTCGGTTAGGCCTAGCTGTTGAATATGTTTGTAACTTGAGAATGAATTTTTATGAAGAAGATTTTTACTGTGTTGTATTATAGCGGATTTTACGGTGGGAATTCGGGTGGAGTTATGTATTGCATCGTTGGCGACAAACCAAGGTTGGCCAGTAATGGAGCGCAGAGTGATATTTTGTACTGCCTGAATTCTTTTCCAGTTGGATAAGGAGAGGTGAGGTGCCCAGGCTGGGCCGGCGTATGTCATTATCGGTTTGACATAAGCTCCGTAAATTGATAATTTGGTTTTAAGTGGTAATGGGCTTCTGTTGTTAACTATTGGGTAGAGCATTCCTCTGGTTCTTGTGGCTTTGGAGGTGATGTTTGAGACGTGTTGGGAGAATGTTAGATTTCGGTCTATTGTCACTCCTAGATAATTGGTATGTTTTGACCATGGGATTTGGTTGTTGAGGATTGATAAATTGTTCGTGAGTTTTTTACGGTTATTAAACATGACGGCTATAGTTTTGTCGGGGTTAATTTTGAGTCGCCATTTTTTAAACCATGCTATAGCAACATCAAGCTGTTTTTGAAGTTGACTAATTGCTCTATAGGGGTGTTTGTTGCAGGTAGAGTACATTGTATCGTCTGCAAAGAGGGATAGTCTGGCGTTCGTGTGAACAGGGGCATCGTTTGTGTATATAGTGTATAAGGTGGGTGACAAGCATGAGCCCTGCGGGACACCGGCGAGAATTTGACGGAAGCTAGAAGTGGCACCTTCTGTGCGGACTGCAAAATGTCTGTCACTCAGGAAGGATTTTATTATTTTTTGTAGGTAATCCGGGGCTCCCATGGAATGTAGTTTGTACAGTAGGCCCTGGTGCCATACCTTATCAAATGCTCTCTCCACATCTAGGAAGACGGCCGCTGTGCGCAGATTTTGATTTGCATTTATTGATAGTTGGTCAACGAGACCGACCAGTTGAGAAGTTGTAGAGTGTTCTTTACGGAAGGCGAATTGTTCTGGTCTGATTTTTGGTTGGATAACTTGATTTAATTTGGTTAATATAATTTTTTCGAAAATTTTTGAAATAGATGATAAGAGTGCTATTGGTCTGTAATTAATGGGTTTGCTGTGATCTTTACCTGCTTTTGGTATAGTTATTATAATAGCGCGTTTCCATTGTTTGGGGAAATAGCCTAATCTGAGGCAGCTGTTGAATATGACTGTCAGGTTCATTATGGCTGACTTGGGCAGGAACTTGATGGCGGTATTAGTAATAGTGTCTTCTCCTGGTGCTTTGCGGTTTGGTAACTTTTTAATTATGTATTCAACTGTTCCTGGAGTAGTGTAGCAATCTTTGGTTATAGTGTCTAGCGGCAGGGTTGAATGAAGATCGACTTCCGGGAGAGTGGGGCCAACGTTAGGCGTGAATTGTGCGGCAAATGTGTCGGCGAAGAGTTCTGCTTTTTCAAGAGGGTCGTATACCAGGTTATTTGGTCCTGCAAGTGGATGGGATGCTGGACGTTTGTTTAGGAGTGTTTTATTTAGCTTGTATATTGAGCTGTCTTGCAGGTTGATGCTGTCGAGGAACTCGTCCCACTTGTTTGAGCGATGCGTCGATAACATAAGACGAATTAGAGATATTTTGTTATTGAGCAGTCGTTTGGTGGCTGGGTCACGGTAGCGTTGCCACTCGCGGCGCAATCGATTTTTGTGTGAAATTTCATTTAGTATTTCGAGTGGAATTGCGTTTTTGTGCGTGTGGTTGTTTCTCATGTAGGAATTTTGATCTATTGCATTCGTGATGAGTTTATTTAAATAGTTGATGGCCGAGTCTATTTCTGCATGTGATCGAAGAGAGGAAGGTTGTGAGGTGATTGTAGTGTTGATTGTGCTAGTGAATTTTGACCAATTTACACAGCGGTTGGATTTAGGTGGAGAATAGGTTAGTGGAGAATCAGACAGTTCTAGTAGCACGGGGTTATGATCAGATGATAGCTCGTTCATATTTGTCGTATTTACTATCGAGTGTGGTAGCTTTGTGATTGCTATGTCTAAAACATCTGGGCGATGGTGTGGAATGGATGGGTAGAAGGTCGGAGAGTCCGGGGATAGGATAGTGTAGTCGTTGTTTAGGGCGTGGTGGTATAGAATGTTGCCCGCTGCGTTTGCGCTGCGGCTATGCCACATCGGGTGTTTGGCATTCATGTCCCCGGCTACCACGAACCAGTCGCCGTTGGTTAATATATCTAGATCATCTGGGGTGAGTTGCTGTTTTGGGCTCTTGTAGATGGCGGAAATGCGCATTTTGTGTGAGCCAGTGGATATTTCTATAGAAGTGGATGAAATAGTGGTAGGTAGGTGTATATGGCGGTGGGTTATTCGTTTGTGTACTAGGATGGCTGTGCCACCGAAAAACTGTCTGTTATTACGACGCGGATCATCTGTACGGTAGGTGAAATAATTTTGGAGTTTGAATTTATTGTTTGGGCCAAGTTTGGTTTCGCCTATGAGTGCGATGTCTGTGTTTGTTTGATGCATTAGTGTGAGAAGTTCATTTGATTTTTGTGATAGGCCATTTGCATTCCAGTATAGTATACGTAGATTTTGAGGTGTATTATTCATGTTGGGTGTTAATTAGAGTGAGAAATGAAGTGATCGTGATTATTATAGCATCTTTGGGGTTCTCTGTTGATTCAAGATTGATAAGGAGATTTTTGAGAAGTTTTATGATTGTGTTTGTGTTAAGATCTTTACTTGGGTATGGGTGATTTATGTTTTTCTTTAGCATACTTGCATAGCTATTTGGGTCTGTTGATTTGGTTGCAGGATTGGACTGAGATTGTGAGGTTTCTTGGGAAGAGGTGATGGTGGTATAGGTGGTCTTGGTCAGCTGCTGCTGGCTGGGTCTTGAGGAGGGGATTGTGGTTGAGACTATATGCTCGTAATACGGGCAGCCACGATAGTTAGCCGTGTGGCCACCTCCGCAGTTCGCACAGGTGGGCGTTGTTTCAAAAGGCTTGGTGCAGTCTTTTGACGGATGGGCTGCCGCGCATTTCACGCACCTCGGAGGGTGTCCACAATTTTGCGAGCCATGGCCAAAGCGTTGACACGCGTGGCATTGGGATGGTCCGGATTTTTTATAAGTTTCTACTTTGATTTTTAGATAGAATAGCTCGTTAATTTCGAATATGTGGGTTGCAGTTGGGTCTTTGATGAGGATGACTAGGACGATGGGAAGCGGTCTTGAGGTGGTGCCGAAACGTTTCACCATTTTGACATTGAAGCCACGGTTAGTTAACTCGGAGGAGATTTCTACTTCAGTGATGTCTACAGGTATACCTTTAAGTACTACTTTAAGGGTTTGATCTTCAGGAAGGGAGAATGTATGGAACGGAGTTTGATGTGTTCTTAGTAGGTTTTGTACGAACCGGAAGGAGTCGGAGTTTGAGGTGAAAATAGAAATTTTGTCTTTGCCAGATAATTTGGCGGTAATAGAGCTTTGAGGAGTAGACTCGTCAGAGTAAATGAGAGGGGCGATTTTTCGCCAGTCCGCAGCTTCGACAGTAATTGGGGGAATACGAATTTTGGAGGTGGTATTATCGTGAGGGTCAGTGATTTGGCTGGTAGTGGAGGAACTATCAGAAATTAAAGACTCACCAGATACCGATTCCTGGTCAGTTGGCTCTGGTGATGTTGACGCAGCTCTTTGATCAACAGGTTGTTGTGCATCTTTGCGCTCCTTTTTGGATGCGGTAGCTGGAGGTGTACGATTCCGCTTGACTCCGCTGCGACCTCCTCTACCCATGACTCTGGGTTGCGGTGGTCGTGGAGTTTGGGCGAAGGCACAGAGTGGCACGTGCACGGCGGGTATGCGTACAGAACGTGGACAGTGACACGATATGAAAAGAGTTTACGACGTACGTGCAAGTATGCGCATGTGCGGCGAGTTAGCGGACGTAGTGCAGCGTTGTCGGCGAGCGTGTGCACCGGACGACTAACTACAACGGAATGATGATGATGATGTTATGACTAAGTTATCGAAATCGTCCGGTATATATACCCTTTCTGATAACTTAGTCAGTTGCTGATTGGTCCGTCGTTTGGTTGTGACAGATGAACACCACACCGTTGCATTGCCGTTTGCCTTTACTCGGTGCTGTTTTCATCTGTCACTTGTTCAGTTTTTTATCTGTCATTTTGTTGGATTTGTTGGTTTTGAAAAAAACCCTTTTAATTCGTTTTACTCCGTAACAACTCCCCCCCCAGATTTGTGCCGGGGTGGGAACCATCTAGCACAAATTTTACTCACTTTCAAAATGTTCGGAATAAACGTGCGCGTGTTTGAGCTGCTTTGTATATGGCCGTTCGTAGTTGATTGTTACTCATGTGCCATATCAGCATTGGTTCCTTTTCTACCTTGCGTATCTTCCTTGGCCGCTCATGTTGTGCCAGTTGATCTTTTACGTAATCTACTGCTTGGTTTATGTTGACGTTCTGTTTTTCAAATGGGATATATTGGTGTAATGTCGTGGCTGTTACCATTCTCCAATCTATTGGTTGGTTCCAGTCTGTAGTTTGTTTCTTCCTCGCGGCATTTACTTCTGTGACCCATTGAATAATGTATAAGTGTTTGTCTTTGTTTGTTTGTGCTTCTTCTGGTGTTTCCTGTATTTTAGTTGCTTGGATTGATATTAATCCTAGCAGGTTTTCTTTTTCTATTGGTTTTCTCCTCGCTTTTGCTGCCAGCTCTCGTTCTTTTTGTCTAGCTTCCGAAATGGGTGCCATTGTGACTGTTTTAATTTTATTTAGAATTTTTTTTTTTTCTCTTATATAGTTTTTTTCGACCCATTCTCTGTTCGGTGATTGGTTCATCGTTCTAATGATGTGATTGGGTCTTATTATGTGTTTTTTTTTTTTTTTTTTTTTTTTTTTTTTTTAATTTTGTTCGTCCATATAGTAGTATGGACGTACTTCCGCTACGTTGATCAGAAGTTCCTTTTTCGAAGTAGGGTGTGTAATTGCTAATGTATTTTCACTGATGACTTTTTTAACGATGTATGGTCCTTCAAAGATGTTGAATAATTTTTTTATTTCGTTATTCTCTGCGTTTGACAAGTGGTGGTTTTTTATTAATATCATTTGCCCTTGTTTAAATGTGACGTGTTTTCTCTGTTTTGTTTTGGCTATTTTTCTTTCTGCCTTGTTTAAAACTCTCTCAGCTGCCCAATTTACCAATTCCTGGTGTTTCTTTTTTGTGTGATTCTCTGGAAATGTGTTGGCCTGCGTTTGTTCGATTGGTTCCGTAATTGGTTGTGTGCATATTGCTCGTAGGTGCACTGGTTGCTTAACATTCCTTTTAGAAAATGGTATGTCGTAAATATTGTTGTCTATCCTTATTGTTAGTATTCTTTTTTCATAATCAATTGTTGATTTATTCGTTTCCAAAAAATCATTGCCTATTATCCCTTTCTCATTCAAATTGTTTATTACAATAAATGGTGTGTGTATTCGTTCTTTTCCTATTTCTATGGGTAATAGGATTTGTTTGGTTACTTTTGTTGGTTTGTTGCCCGTCGCATTGTGTATGCTGAATCCCGTTAACGGTATAATTGGTATCCTTGGGTCATTTTGGTTTATGTCATTGTAATATTCTTCCGATATTGCGCATATTTCGGCTCCTGAGTCTATTAACATCTCATATTCTTTATTGTTTATAAATGTTTTAATATATGGGCATCCCAGTTGTTGTGTTTTGTTAAATGCAACGTCGAAGTCTTCATCTTTCGTCAAATCCGCAGCTTTTAATAAATTTATGGATTTGTCTGGTGGGTGTTTTTTAGTACTTGTCTTTTTTTTTATATGTTTCAGATCTAGGGTGTTTATGACTGGTGTTGACCTAATTCTACCGTCCCCTGTTCCCAGTTTTTTGTCTCATCATCGTTTTCACTCAACTCTTCTCTGTCGCTGGTTATGGTGTCGTTGTTGAGTTCTAGCTGCTCCGTGGTTAGCTGTCTGATGATGGGTTTATAGTTGCCTCCCTGGTGCTGTGCTGGTTTCTGTGTGTATGGTCTGTGTAACTCTGAGGTATTTTTATGATTTTGATTGTTTGTAGTATATGGCATTCTGTTGTATGTATTGTTCTGTCTTGGATATGTTTGTTTTGGTGGGTTTTCGCTGTGTCTGATTGGTTCTTCTTCCTGTTTTACGTTATTTTCTAGTTCACCCAGTTTTTCCCAAATGGGTAAAAATTTTCTTTCTTTGGTCGTTTGTATATATGCTTGAATAGATATTGGAAAATGTTTTGTAATTAAATTAATTGCTTGTTCCTCGTTCATTTTCGGCGAGTCAAGATGTTTCAGTTCCGCCATCCAATGGTGAAAATGCTCCTGGAAGTCCTTTTTAATTGGTTTCTTTCCCGCTTCAGTACATTTAATGAATATGTCCCATTGGTGATTTTCGGAGAAAAAGTGTTTTAGGAAAAGTTCATTGAACGTTGTTTCGTCTAGTGCTGCATCTTTGATCATAGCGTACCATTTTGCTGCTTTTCCACGGAGATTATTTTCTATGACCAACATCTTTTCTCTATTTGTCGTAATCTGTCTGTGTTCTAAGTAATTATGTATTTCTTTTAGAAATTGTTTTGGGTGTTCCTCTTTGTCGGCACCACTGAATGTTGGAGCCGTAATATCTACTGCAGTTTTGTTGATAGTGTTTACCGTGTTGCCATCGTTTTTTGTATTTAAGATTGTAGTTATGTTCGTTTGTAATGTCTGAATATCTTTATCTTGTTGTGTTGTTTTTATTAACGTTTTCGTATCTGTGTCATTGATAAGTTGTCGTAAAGTTTCATATTGCTTTTCTAATCTTGTGAATTTTTCCTGCATTTGTTGTGCAGTGTTTTCCAATGTTTCTACTTTTTCCTCCAATTGTCGAGTTTTCTCCAATAACTGCACTTCTTCTTCTAGTACAAGTTGGTTTTGATTTCGTTTATTTTTTTTTTTTTTTTTTTTTTTTTTTTATTATTATTCATTATGCCGGTTCTTTGGTCTGTTGATCGTCTTGGATTATATCGTCAGGTACTTGTATTTGCCGTACCGACTAGTAAAATTTTGCTTGTCGGTGATCGTTTTTTCGAGTCACGGGTTGGGCGCCAGTTGAAACGGTCCGTCTGGTTGGACGACCCGTATCGTAAATAAAATAACACTTGTGTGCTCTGTAATTAAGTTATTCTATTGCTATGTTGAATTATAATTTTATATGTACAATATTGGGGGCGAGTAAAGCGTCGATTTGTGCCGACCAGACTTAAATAAGTGAGTCGGCACAATCGGAGGCGCTTGGGTATTATGGCCGGACACTTGTCGGGCCCTATATTTACAACGGTTTTTTTTTATAATAGTTTATATAAATTCACAATACGATCGGCTAAGAAGCCGGCCGTCGTCGGTGCAGACTTAAGTAAGCGGCACCCCGACGACGAACCAGACTCGGGTCGGACAACTTAGTTAAGTGCCGAGGTTGGAGTTGTGGTGACCCTAAAAAGGGCCATTTACTGTTGTCACGCCGGGAGTTGTCGGTCTATCCGGTGATATCGTAGACCGGGCTAGAGGAATGGCGATTGGTTGGCGGCGTCACGGCGTTGTTGATCGGCCGATGCTTGCGTCCGTGGGTAGATGACCGACGGGTCGTTAATCGGCAGTTGAATGGTGTTTCCGGCCGTGGAGCGGCGTCGTCGTCGATATGCGTACGTGCGATGACGTACGCAACCGGGAACGGCAAGGTCGTCAGTGGTCCGCGGACGGATGATGGTTGCAGCCGTGGAACGGCTCTGTCGTCGGTATTCAGCGGTCGAGTAGTGCTTGCTACCGTGAAACGGCGCGGTCGTCGGTGATCGGCGGTCGAACGGCGCTTATAGCCGTGGAAGGGCGTTGTCGTCGGTCCTCGGCGCTTGGTCGATGCTTGCAGCCGTGGAGCAACGCGGTCGTCGGTGGTCGGCGGTCGAAGGGCGTTTGTAGCCGTGGAGCGGCGTTGTCGTCGGTCTTCGGCTGTCGGTTTCTGGTCCTGGTCTTCTTACTATCGGAATGTTTCTTGTAGATGTTGATAGTTTGAAGGCTTGAAGTGGAGTGACTAAGTTATGACTTGACTTGCTTTGTGTGTTGTGCACTGTTTCAGGCGATTGGCCTCTGTCAGTGTGAAGGAGTTGGGTGAGTGATTTGATCGTTTTAACGACTAAGTTATCGACTAAGTTTCGACTAAGTTATCGAAATCGTCCGGTATATATACCCTTTCTGATAACTTAGTCAGTTGCTGATTGGTCCGTCGTTTGGTTGTGACAGATGAACACCACACCGTTGCATTGCCGTTTGCCTTTACTCGGTGCTGTTTTCATCTGTCACTTGTTCAGTTTTTTATCTGTCATTTTGTTGGATTTGTTGGTTTTGAAAAAAACCCTTTTAATTCGTTTTACTCCGTAACAAGATTTATGTTATGATATTAATTTAATACTTCATAATGAATAAAAAAGAATTCTACTTGAATATTAACTTTATTTCAATGAATAAAAAAAAAAATTTAGTGTTATTCCAAAACAAAAATAAAAATCACAAACAAATAATTGAATCAAATTTGTCACAATATTTTTCTACACATATGTATACATAGTTTTGCGTTCAAATTAGATATTTTTAATTACAGTATAGTCGTAAATTCATATGGTATAAAAATGAACTTTAGAGAATAAAGAACTTAAATATTAATTATAATTCCATACTTTTAAAGAGTGATCGTTTAAGTATTATAATTAATATTATGTTGATGAGAATAAATAGTGAATGTTTGCCAATACTTATGACTCTACCGGTAAATATAATTTAAAATATGTTAAAACATTTCCAAAATTTTAAAAATAAACTATTCGATTTAAGTGATCTTTTATATCGGAAGTTTCGAGCAACGATATTTCTAAACCTCGAAAAGCAATTTCGACATATTTTATATCAACATATAGGAAAAACAGTAATGAAAAATATTAAAGTGTATTATTTTATTTTATCACAAAATCTACTTTTTAGGTCAGTAGGTACCACATTTTAACTATTCGTTTTCATTATTAAATAATTTTTAATCAATAACTTCTAATACGTTATCAAAGTAATGAAATTATTTCAATTTAAATTACTTGAGTCTTGTAATGTATACTATGTGTAATCGCTTTCAAAATAAAATTTCTAGAAGTGTAACATTTTCCGTTATTATTTTATTTTTTGAGAACTTATTATACTAAGAATACAATACTTGTTCAGGTAAATTAAAAAGAATGCATTGAAATATATTTACCATGTAAATTTGAAAAACAATGCATTATTATTACAACAATGTTTTAAAATGATGAAAGGAAAACATAACTCACTTATATGTATTCAAAAAAAAAAATCTCTCAAGTAAAAAATGCAGACATAGAATATTGAATATTTAAAAATATATTACTAATGCAAATGTATTTTTACAAAAAATACAATATAATATGTATAATAAATATTTATAACACATACATATATAATATATTATAACATCAATGCAATTTTTTCTGTCTCCCAACGACTCTGGCACAATTCGCAATTCGCATTGAACATTTTACAGCTGTAATTCATGGTTTATTGATGAGAAGTATACCTACGTCGAATGTGTAAAATGTCTATTTTCATTCGATGCTTACACACATTAATATAGATTTTATATCATTTTATATTAAATGTGTTCTACAACGATTGGGTCACCTTGCAGTATAATAATATTTTTATTATTTGATATTGATACAGTGATTTTTTAATTTTGTCTATTATTGACTAATAACTTTTTGTCGTATCAATTAAGACAATTTTTCCGGGACCGGATCCAAACTCGTTTAATTTATGAATATGACTTGTTAGATCTAAAGTAATCGCCAGATAATCATAAGTATAGGCAATGCGCTCCACTGGCCGATAATTATTTTTATTTATATTTTGATAAATAATTCAAAATTAAAATGTACTCGTTTTATCAAAAATCGGACGCTAAAGAACGAGCCGAATATTCAAAGCGATTTGAATAATTTTAACCGAGATTTTACTAGTTTAAAGTGACTATAGTTTATAATATTATATTATTATTGTACTAAAAAAAATTAAAATACGTTCGGGTAAGTCGTCGCCGTGAAATAAGAGTATAGGCAACGCGCGTAGCTGGCTGGGGTCTATTACACGTGGCTTACGTCAGAAAAAAAAAATGAAAACACGTGCGAGTAAGTTAACGCCGTGAAATTAGTAATAGGCAATACACGCGACCGACCGTGGTCATTTGCGAGTGCTGATAATATTATTATTATTATTCATGAATTATCAATATGCGACCGCTTGCGTACAACCATTGATTATAGAATAATCTATTCTATAATCAATGGTATAACTATTCAGTATATTATTAATAATAAAAATCATCAAAAGTTTCAGATTGGTAGTTATGTGTAATTTATTATTTAGATACAAATCTTTAATATCTAATTACCATTCAATAACTGATCTATTTGATTTTAATGTATAACATTAGATTCTGTGTAGGTTCTTAATATATTTTAAATTTTTACTTGAATTATTAGTGTATTGATATTATAAATACCTGATGATTTTTTAATTAAAATCAGTCAACATAAATTAAACTCAATACTCCAGGTTATATATTTTTACTTCACTTTATATTTTTCTATATGCTATTTATTTTATAAAATATTAAATGGTTTTAGGTATGTAAACATAACACTTCTAGTCTTTAGATATCTTGAAGGTATCATTGTAGAGTGTTTTTGTCCTTTGTAAGTAGTACTTACATAGCAGTGGGAGAGATTTTTAATTTGGGTACTAACAATACTAGATATACCTTCCTAATTGTATTATTCCTTTTGTTATTAGTATTTTTATTTTTATTTTACACAAATTGAGTTAGGTATTTAATTTATTTAAGTTTCTGTTCTTGGGTTAACAGAGGTTAAACAAATTGTTTTTTTAAATTATATTTGGAATTACTGTTTATAACAAACGATACCTTTTAAAACTTGAGAATTTGCATGACCGCAAAGTAGGCATTTTTTAAGTTGTTTAATTAAATAAAGTAATGTACATAAAACTTTTATACAAGTTCATAATAGTCTTTTGTTAATATATTTTTAAAAAGATACTATTTATTTAGTGTATTTTAGATAATTTTTAATAGGTAGGTATATTGAATTATTTTTAATACTTCATATGTATACCTTTAATTGTTATATTATTTTCATTGTGGATAATTTAATTTCTTATAGTACTCATTCAATATTCACCAATTGAACACTATTTGTATGTGTATAGTGTTATAAGTGGATATTTAGTAGTTACTCATAACTTAATTTATACTGTTTATTAGTTCACAGAAGAAAAATTGGGTAAATCAGAGAAGACAGAACTCGATCCAAATTTTGAACAACTGGTTACCTTTTACGATAACACAAAACAAAACACTGAAACAATATTATTGAAGAACATTGAATTTATTCTGAATTCTAATCCTGGTAATCACTGTTATCATTGTTATGCATTTAATCAATTTAATTATTCATGAATAAACATTTATATTTAATTTGATTTATTAACAGTAATGTATCTTTATAAAATATTTTATTTTACAGGTATGAGGGTGGAAAATCTTTTCTTTTTGGACAAAAAGAAATCTGGACTCAGCAGTTTAGAATATTTAGCAATAGCCATGACAGAAGCAGAAAATGATTTTGGTCCAAAAACTCTATATGGTAGAGAAATAAATTTCTTATTGTAATGTATTTCTAAAAGTAAGTGTTTACAATATTTTATGTATTTTAGGAAGTGCACTTATAAAAGTTGGAAATATTCAACAAACACTTGGACTCAATCAAAGGGAATTTATCAACTCTACCAATGACTGTTTTGTGAATCCAATGAACAAATATTTAGAAACTGATGTGATAATTGTCATTTGTCATTTGCCTATCGACGTGTACCTACTGTACTACTGTGTGTGTGATCTAACTTAATAGTACCAAGACTGAAGACTGAAGAAGTCATTTGTATCGTACCTACTGGTTTTATTATATTTTTTCTTTTTCTTTATTATAACAATAATAAATAACAATATGAATGAAGTATTGGAGGAAATCGGGGGTGAAAGTGATGGAACTAATTCAGTTCTAATTCAGAAGCAATGGTAAATATGAAATAGACATAGTACCTCCAATATTATTAAATAATAAATATTAATAACCTTAGTTATTA
The DNA here is from genome assembly GCA_027580255.1 of Therioaphis trifolii. NCBI lineage: Eukaryota > Metazoa > Arthropoda > Insecta > Hemiptera > Aphididae > Therioaphis > Therioaphis trifolii. The sequence goes on from CM050405.1 coordinate 39,097,478, forward strand.
AGGTATCTCTTACTTTGATTTTTTTAATAACATGTATGATTCTGTATTGATAATTTTACATAAAATCATATTACAATGTTGGATTTGTGTATACAAAATATATAACTGAATTTTTTACAGGATAAATTGGTATTGCCATTTCCAAAATATTCAAAGTTTTTTAAACTTTTAAAAATAATTGAAAACACCTTAACATATAAAACATTTGAAGTCATTTGTAAAATATGTACCTATATCAAATAAACGTATGACCAGATAGCAGATCCAGCTCAAATATTATGAAACATCTGAGGGTAAGTTTTTTGATTATTTTATATTTGTTAAATAAATTATAAACTGTATTTTATTTTTTATGAATAATATATAAATCTTGTAATATTAGGTATATGAACTAAAATATGTTTTATAAGTTAAAATAATAAGAATAGGGAATCATTAGAAGTTGTTTTACTTTTTGAATATCATTGAATCAATAACGATTAGTTTATCATATTTTATAATTTATTTTCTTTCCTATTACCTAAGTAATTTACATTCCTAATACCTATATATTATAAATAATTAAAAAATAAAAATAAATTAAATAAATTTGGTCAGTCATAAAGTATTAATTACTCAACATTTTTATAAGATAACTTTTAGTATAGTTTGGTCCATACTTCCATAGTATTTAATATTTGTCATGTGAGTTTATTTTATTCACAATACTACCATTTAATGAAAATGACTATTAAATATTTAAATCTAATGTATAGTGTATACTTATTACTTACATAAGTTAACCATATTTTAGAGTTATTTTGTAGGCATTGTACTTTACACTTGTAAATTAATAAAGAGTAAATTTTAAATGATGATATAATTTTGTAGAATAAAAATAGCAGTGTTTTCAAAAACATTGGTCAAGATGTTGGTGTAAAGACTGTAAAGAGAAAAGAAACTGACGATGAAGATGAGGGAAATAACGTTCCAAAAAAAAATTCAATGACTTTTCAGCCCAAGCTTGATTTCGTTTAAAGAACCATTTCCCAAGGTAAATATTTTTATTTTAAGTATACTCAATAAATAAACTCAATAACTTCAAATACCAAAACTTTCAGAAAAACTTACAAAAACGATAACTCCTAAAATCAAAACTTTAGGGAAAAAATGAAATTAATTTACACTTTAAAATTAAAATTTATAATTTATGTGGAATCTTACAGTTTAATACTTACTTAGCAACTTTTAACCAACTGTTTAACTTAAATAGAAGTAGGTAGATGTCTATTTTTTTTTAATAATTTTATTCATTCAAGGTCTTTACAAGACATGTTTATAAAATAGTAAATACACATGCACATCTATATTTATTACATGAAGTTATTAAATATTTTTCATGATAACAGTATATTTTAAAATCAATCAATAATCAATATAATATATTAAGTTAAGATATGTTATTGCTGTTGAGATTTAAAATTGGAACCCAATATTCATTAATCATTGCTTTAAAAACCTTACTTTTGATTATGATTCATAAATTAACTTATAGTAAAGACTAATTTGGACCTACCTGGCTAGTGGCTACCCTGATGGCCTGATCCACCTCATTAGTCATTACTTCAAGAAAAATAATTCATTAAGTTATTTGAATATTTTAATAGTCTGTGTGTGTGTAATGTATTACAGATTATTTAAACAAAATGATCATAAAATTCATCATGAGTGCAACTATTCCATTTTCTATCATTGAAAATGAAGATTTCAAACATCTTTTTAACTGTGGTTTTCCTAATAAAAGCCTTTTAAGCCGGCCGAGTTTGATGAAAAATATTAATCAGATGTCTGAAGTACTGGTTGACAATTTAAAAAAAGAGATGGTTTCAATAGAGAATATTACAACAACTGTTGATTGTTGGTCGATATTTAAGAAGTAAATTCATATTTTTTTGTTTTGAAAGAATTACCTTACATTTTTTATTTTATTTTAGATCTTATATTGGTATTACGGGAAGTTGGATCGAGCAGAGTAGTTTAACCAGAGTATTGTGTTTACTGGCCATAAAAAATATTAAAGGACATCATAGCTATGATGTATTAGCATTAGAGATGATAATTGTATAAGATAATTTTAAAATAAATGATAAAATAAAAGTAACATTTATGTAATAATAAATAAATGTATTTTATTATTTCAATACCTAATTAAGTTTAAGTCTAATTAAATAAACAATTTTGAAAGTTCTTGTTTGATATTAAAACATTTATAATTTAATTGCTATTAAATTGCAGTAACAATATTGTAAAAATAATATATTAATTGCATATTTAAAATATTATGTGATACTAAAAAAACTTACAATATTTTCGTGAGTGGTTCTTTTAAGCTGTCCAATGTTCATAATTTCTTTTAAAATATAAAACCATTTCATTGATGGTTTGTATACAGTATCAGAGCCAGCACCAGATTTTTCTGAAGCATTGATTTTTGCTTGCTCTTGTTGATAAGTTGTACGTAGGCTTTTTATTTTTTTTATAACTAAACTAGAATCCATATCTTCCATACCCATTTCATTAACTATTTGTAGTATGGCACTGGACCGTGCTTGTTTATTTTTATACATTGGAATTGTCATGTTCCAGAGGCATTCATTTTGTTTAAAAGTTCCACAAATTTACAATTTGTGTCATCAGACCACTTTGGTGCCATTATTTTAGTTATATTTATTTATACAAAAACTGAAAACACTTTATAACAAAACAATTAAAAAAACATTTAAAGACTAAATCGGTTAATTTAAAAATTGTTATTGGGAATATATGATAATATCACAAATATTGTGATGATATGAAAATATTTGATAACAGACCTATAGTAGACGAGAGCTTCGCAGCAGCAAGATTTTTGACGAGGCAATCGCGGCAGCTCGGAGGATCGTGTTATCAATAATCATATTATCACTACTATAATATAATATATAGGTGTATAAATGTATAATACAATAATATACGCATTAACAGCATACAAAGTTAATCCTATTGAGTGTTGTGGGGCTCATAACAAGAGTATAGGCTATGTTTAACTAAATCTTGGTTGAAAAATCAAATTATGAAATCTCTTGATCGTTGTTTAGAGAAAGTTCAAATAGAGAAACTTGAAGCTACTACTGAAGCAAAATTGACACCAGTCAATAAGAAAGTTGATCAGCAAAGAAGACTTTTTTCAACCAAAAAACCATTTAAACAGACCAGTGGCTTAGTGAAACCAACATATTCAGAGAACACTAACATAAAGCAATATCTGAGCAATCCTCTTGCAGCTGTTCAAAATGTACATACACAATTTGACCACAGTTATTAGTTTATTAGTTATAATTAGGTACCTATCTACAGTGTGTTAAAAGTGCATACCTAATATTCTCCTGTTACTGCCAATAGTAAAATGGTAAAATGGTTTTTTTTAAATTTTTAATTGTAATAGTTACAAGTAGAAGTAATTAGTTTGTACGGATGGTTGTAAATAAATGAGACAGATAGAATAGTATTCTGAATTCATTAAATTCAGATTTATTATTATTTATTTATAGTATTATACATAATATACATATCTATCATGAAGATTAGAGATAAGGAGACCAAACTCCTATGAGCCGCCCGTTTATAAAGTGGCCCGACAAAAGTCGCATGGTTATTCTGCCACCAGGAGCGCGTCGTTCGATTAGAGGGCTACATTTTACAATTATAGGCTATAGCATGTAGACATGTAGTATTATTATACTATATTATACTATACTATATTATTATTACTATACTATATTATTATATATAATAGGAATTATGTATGTTTTTCGAATTAAACATGATTTATTATTCCTTGCAAATAATTTATTACATTATGATTTAGATCAGATCTAAAACATATACACAGAATTAGGGGGATATTGGTTAAAATTGGTTCAATAATAAAAAAGCTGGTAAGATAATGGTGGTGGAAGTTGGTCCTTCGTCGCTACGCTCCTCGGACAAGATAATGGTCATGTGTATAGAATTTTCTATTGCGGGATCACCAAGTTTACGATAATTTAGTTGTATGGTACTTTAAATTTGAATGCAATGATAAATCATTGCATTCGGAAAAAACGATTCTGAGTAAAATTCAGTAGATAGTCAATTTATTATGTAAATTATAACAAGAAAAGTTTCAAATTTTTTAGCACTATTCTTGTTGAAGGCAGGACAAAATAATTAACATCGATTATATAATATTCTTTATTTCGACGTTTTTAGTCAAATATTGTAGGCAATTTGAACGCGTAAACAGTTGTAAAAAAAAATTGTGACTAACGATTTTCGATATTTTTACATCATCGGTAGTAATACACATGAGTATCATACTATTATTAGTAATTTATTAAATTTTCAGCTCTTAATATTCAAAGGTTAAAATTTTAGAAAGCAAAAACCTCCAAAAAATGAGAATTTTCCAATATTTTGAAAGTTCGATATACAAGTCAAAAGTTGTTAAATCTTTTTAAACATTTTATTGGCTATGTGATTGGCCATTTTTAGTAGTCATTAAAATTTTCAAGTCTCTTGCTCTATTATTGACGGAGTAATGGCTAAAAAACTAAAATAGATTTTACGAAAATCGAGAATACGGTATTTTTCCCGTTTTTTGTCAATTTTTCGGTAGTTATCGCCCATTCCTGGAAAAACTATGGAGAAATTCGAAAAATGAGCCGAATAAAGTACCATCCCAACAAAATTTCCGTTCTAAAAAGTTGCTGGATGAAACTTTTGGACCAGTATTTCAATAAGAGAAAGTGTTTCCATACATAAAAAACTAACTAAAAAAAAAAAAACTAAAAAACTAAAAAAAAAAAACACAGATTTGTAAAACCAATACATTCTTCAAAAAACTTCGTTTTACTCAGAATCGAAAACAAATATATTATTATAATTAGCTATTAAACACATGGTCATAGATGATTTCCATATGATTATTTATTATTGAATTCATCAAAATATTAAATTTATAAATAGACAATGTATACAATGATAAGGTTTCAAATAATTTGTATTATTATTTTGTATTTGTTTGATTATTTAAATACAATAATTATACATAAAACCAGAGTAATTTGTATTTTTTATTTTTTTTACCTAAACATAAAAATGGTTAAGTGCTGTTTTGTACCAGGGTGTAATACTGGTTATGCTTTAGATGTCAAACAACAAAAATCAATTGGATTAAAAAATAAAAGTTTATTTAAAGCACCCAAAGTAAAAAAAAAAACAAAATATCTTAACCTTATTTATGAATAATAATTTTCCTATTTAATTATTTGTTACATATGTTGTTTAGAATACAGAGCTTTTAGCAAGATGGCATAGAGCCATACCTAGAAAAGACAAAATGCTTACAGAAAAGTGCTATATATGTGAATTGCATTTCGAAGAGAATAATATTCTTCTTTTTGACGAGACTATCTTAAATGATGGAACAGTCAATAAAATTAAAAAAATTAGACCTATAATAAAAGCAGGGGCAGTTCCATCTATATTTCCGAACTTGCCATTGTATCTAACAAAGCATACAATGAATAGAAAACCTCCTCTTAAAAGGTCTAAAAAAATATTGATTAAAAATATTGATAAAAAGATATCTAAACCAAGTCAGGCATGTTTAAATACAGTTGAAAATTCCCACGAAGAATTTTCTTTTCAGTATTTAAAAGAGAATCTGAATCTGTTAGAAAAACCATGTAATAAATGGATGTTTGGATTAACTGATGATGAAGTAGTGCTTGCAATATGGAATAGTGATTCTGAAAAAAGAATAGTAATTTCAAATAATTTTATAGTAAAAGTAAGCAATTAATTATTCAAAAATAAAATAAATAACTGTACAAACCTATAATTGTATTTTATATTAATTCATATTATTCCAATTCTTTATACATTAAATATTGACAGATTTTTTTGAATGGTATTGAAATTTTATTTGACTGCAACATTATTAATACAATTTTATTGAGTATGAATGATACAAATAAGTTATTGAAATATATACATTCTTTAATAGCATGTAAAGGGATTACATCAGCAAATAACATTAACAGGTTCATGCATAGGCGTGCGCACGGGTGCAGCGAATGCTGCTTTCGCTGCACCTGAAATTTATTTTGGATTTAGTGGGCTGGTAGATATTTATATTATACATAGAATGAATAATTTTAAACATATTGGGTTTATAATTTTAAAATATAAAATATCTTCAGTGTTATTCAAATGAAAAAAATACTATTTACTATTTTATCAATACAAGTCCAAAAATAAATGGGTAATATTGGAGAAATTCGATGTACACAGTACATACTAGATTACAATTTATTATATTTCTATAACCATAATAGACATAGTCATAGTGATTAATTTATAAGGGGGGGGGATACCTTATAATGTTTCAGGTACACAAGTGATTATAATATGAACGTATAAAATATTACATTTTTACACTATGGGGCTAAACAGAATTCGAGGGGGGGGGCTACATTAAAGAAATATATGGGCTGCTTATTGTTCGTTAGGGCCGGTTAAAAATGTATGCTGCACCCGACACAAAACCCTGCGCACGCCTATGGGTTCATGTATTATTTATATACATACCATTTTTCATTAAACTCGTAGTCATTATAGAATATTTTGAATTTTAAACTTTTTTTACAGGAAACACCTTTTTAACTTTACTTGCATACTTAAGTATACTTTAATATAAGCAGGTAATTAGTAATGAATGATAATTTATATTTCATTCAAATACAAAAATAACGTACATTTATAGTAAAATACATATAATATGTGGTAAAACATAGCCCTCTAATCGAACGACGCGCTCCTGGTGGCAGAATAACCGTGCGACTTTTGTCGGGCCATATTTTGTATACGGAGTTTGGTCTCCTTATCTCTAATCTTCATGATATCTATATTATGATAGTGATAAACTGATTATTGATAACACGATAATCATCGATAATCCTCCGAGCTGCCGCGATTGCCTCGTAGATTTTTGGCATCCTTATCACGAATATGAGTGCGCATAGTGGAGTAATACGGAGTTACTATCATGAAAATATGGCCGTGATTATAGCACAGATTATTCTGTGATAATATAATGGAATATTCATTGTCAATGTCAAATTTGGGAAGTACTCCAAGTACATCAAAAATCAAAATACTACTTATATCATAAATATCACAGTGAATACATTAAATATACAATTAAATGAGTACAAAATACTACTTATTTGATTTATAAAAAAAACTCGTTAAAATTTAAACAAACTTTAAGCGGGCGCACTGTTACAAATTAAACAACAGCTTTCTACTTATATTTTAGTTTTTCTTATATTGTGTTTTTATCTTATTATCGTTAGTTGCGGGTATTTCTCAAAAATATTATTGTATACCGTATATAATATACGTTTATTAACGTTTATTTTATGGCCGACTAGTCGCCAAGACTTATCGTATTGTCGCAAATATTAACGGGTTATTGTTTGCAATCAGTGTTCTGCTAGCGATACTGAAGACGTTTCTGATTAGGCAGGTAACTTATAATCTATTATATAAAATTATTTATATAACTATAACGTATCATAACAGATAACTTAAAGAAAAGGCGAACAATTGTCCGGATTGAGAATTAGAGTTGTAAACCAACTTTCGGATTGAAAAAAAAATATTACATAAATACATAATTTACTATTTTTTATTTTTTAATTGACATACCAGCTATGCCCATCTTTTAATTACAAATTTTAAAAAGTTATTAAGATATTGCAATTCATTTTATACAGTATGTAAATTAATTGGAAAGTCAGTAGTTATAATTCAAAATATAATGTTGATATTGATGTCCAGTATTTTTACAAGTTAATTTCATTACTAAGATTATAGGCCTATAAAATTGAGTTATGCATAACCAGTCTATGGTGGACATTTTGAACAGTTAAAAAAAAAAATTACAAATATTTAACCAAATGTGTGCATATTATTATTGAAACATCATTTGTTATCTATTAAAAAGTTAAAAAACTACAATTTTACACTTTGTAGTAGGTACTTTTTGAGAATATATAATGCTTTCATTCATTCAACAGTTTTTTCTTCGTGTTACTAATAACAATAAGTAATAATTAACTCTAAAAAATGGTTACATATTTTGGAATTTTCAAAAAAAAAATTTAGTGGTTTTGAATTTTGGATTTTTTAACCATAGTATATGGTATAGGCTATTAGTCAAATAAGTCAAATATAATATTTATTATTTAAAAAAAACCAGACCTCAACATCTGCATTATATTTCGAATTACCTATAACTACTTCTACTGACTTAACTATTAATCTACATACTGTATACAGTAAATTTATTAATATTCGAAATTTGTACGAATATCACAACATGCAATTATAACTCATATTAGGGCTATTGTAAAAATTCACAGCGCGTGAGAGTGACTATTCTTGTTATAGATAATATGCGCTCACTCGAAAAATATCCATGTTTAAAAACCGCCAAAATCGAAAGAGAAATATATTCATGATAGTAACTCCGTATTACTCCACTATACGCGCTCATATTCGTGATAAGGATGCCAAAAATCTTGCTGCTGCGAAGCTCTCGTTATAGTAGGGGAAGGCAAGTGGCCTGAAAAATAAAACGCGGGCAATTAACTTACCTTGCTCAGCAACTTGCCACGCAACTTTACTTGCCGAAATTGTAAAAGCAAGTTAGTGTTCACACAAGGAAACTTGTTCGGAGTAAGTAGCTGAGCAACTTGACTTGCCTAATTACTTGCCTCGTGTAAACCCGCCTTTATCATTATTTCGTCCAAGAAGCGAAGAATACCCACGGTGCAAAGGCCGACTATTTTGTTTATTTAGATTTTGTTACTTATAAGTTATAATATTTACATATTTTCATTTTTTAAATGCATAACACTTCGAACCCTGTAGTAATTATCTAAACATTAAATTCCGTCGATCCATCAACTTGCGATATCTATACATTTGATTTTCTCGCACTCGACGCTTCAAAATACACATACCGAGTACAATGTCTTAATTTTAATACAAAAATCAAAAATAATGCATCATCGTTCATCACATGTTCGAGTAGTTAAGGCTTGAAATGCATCATAGATTTTCCAAACAGTAGGTACTAATATAAAACATTCTTAAATGTAATGCATTTCGAATTTATGTTTGAATTTCAAATACAGCCATATAAAATTCATTAGACGACTCCGACCGTTTCATAACAGAAATGCATAGGTACTATATGCGTCACTTAAAGAATATATCGTAATATCAGTCTACTCACTCATCGGTTCGGAACCAACGTTTTGGAATGTGTGTCGGATTGGTCTGTTGATAAACGACTGGCGCCATGTATTTTAAATGTTTTTATTTCTCGATAAGAAATCGATTTACTAAATTGTAAGAGTACATATGTTTGTGTGTTGCGTGCGTGCGTATTTGTGTGTGTGTGTGTGTGTGTGTGTGTGTGTGTGTGTGTGTGTGTGTGTGTGTGTGTGTGATATAATACTACTAAATGTGACGTGTGTTCTCTTGATACGTGATATATAGTGAGACGCAACAATGTGAGAACCCAATCTCTTTAGGAATGTTAATTGTTTATAAAAACACGAACTCTAAAGACCGATCGACAAGCTATTTATATTGTTACATATTAAACGAATAATAATAAAAAAAACTTTACAATAATACTGTTTGGTAACTATTATAGAGGTCCTGTTTTCGTGTGCTGTACAGTTTGATTGTGTGTACACTTTGATTTATTAAATAATATTTAAATATGTAATATAAAACACTACAAACAGCCGATTAAAATAAGCTCATGAATCTCAATACCTAGTAATTAGTAATTTTGAGTACTAATTTGTATAAGTATTCAATATTTAGAATTTTGAGAATATGTTTGAGGATCAATTAAGCTCTCATCTCAATAATTTCCCAGGCGAGAGAAAAAACAGCTGAAAATGGAGCAAAAATGGCTGAATTCGTCGTAAACGATCCTTTCATTAAATCGATTTTAGTAATTTCAACATTACCCTACAAAGAATGATGCAAGAAACTTGAAACTTTCACCATATATTATTTACGTATCACTACATACTTAAGAAAAAGTTTTAAAAAAATAAATCCTACTGATAATTAGATGAAAAATGGGAAATTTTTTAATTTTTTATTGAAATTTTATAATTTAAAGGGAAATTTATGATGAATTTATATGAGGTTAGTAGTAAATTACGATTTTTCATAATAAAATGTCTTTACATTACATCATTATATTAATAACCTAAAATGAATGCATATTAGGTATCGATTCGTAGAGTTATGAATGTTATATTTTTCTTGATAGCTCGCTATAACGAGAAAAATTAAGTTCTGTAGCTCAATCCAATGGTTAAAAAACTGCGTTCCAAGTACACATTTTTTTTATACAGACTCAGGAGAGGTTTCTTTAACCACACTCCCCTGACATCATTAATTTTTTTTAAATACTACATTTCTATTTTATATAATTTAAAAATATAATTCTGATTTTCAATTACAGTAGAACTTCGATTATCCGAACGCCAATCATCCGGACGCCCAATTAACCGAACGAGAAAAAATTGAGATATAAAGCTGCTCTAAAGAGAAAGTCTACTATGAAGCGAACTAGAATATCATTTTTCAGGATAAAATGAATAATGTACCAAGTCAGCTTTTTTTTTGGTTTTAAAATATGTCACATATTATTATTAAGGCTTATTTCGTTTCAGTTAAATATATAATAAAATCATTTGTTTATGGTTACAAATTTTAAATTATATTACGTACATATTAATAATAAATACATACAGGTACATACAATATATTCATTCAATTATATAACTTTTGATATATTATACGTCAATCATCTGGATATTTGCTTATCTGGACCACCTTTGACATAAATCTGTCCGGATAATCGGAGTTCTACTATAAATATTTGCCAATTATATATTTGTTACTTTACACCGCAATTTGTCATGTTGGTAATAAAGGTTATCATTTTAAGTAAATTATCATACGATTTTTACGTAATAAACTCAAAACTGTTTTTACGTCAAATTTCCATTTTGAAAATTTGTTTGAAGAAATCGTTCAATCCAAACATAACGAAACTTTGAATACAGATAGAACAAAGCGTTTTGAATTTTCTGTGTATAAAAAAAAAGTGTTTTTATCAAATAAAACATTTTTAGACAATTTGAAAAATAAAATTCCGAAAATTGATGAAGTATAATATGAATGGTATATTTTGAATATCTGATGAAATCTTTTAAAATTTTATATGACCTTACTCATATACTTCACTAGTGATACAGAAAAAGTTTCAAAAATCATGATGAAGTGTTTTTTTTTTTTTTTTTATAAGCGTTTATGTTAATTATTATACGATTATTAGGTAAAAAACGGGTTTTACGTCAATTTTCAACTTAAATAATTTATTTGAAGAAATTGGACAATCCAAACGGTATATTTTAATTCTGAAGCTTTGCTCAGAACCGTTTAACTAAAGAAATGACCTATCATTTCATTGAAATTCTATACACCCACACCAACATTAACTTGTCCAAAGAGCGATGAATACACGCGGGGCGTAGTGTGTATTTTTTTAAATTAAGATTTCCAAAAATTAACTTTTGTTTATTTTCAAGAGTTTAATTTTTCTTAATGACATTTAAGGAGGCTAAATTAAAAAGTGATAAGTCCACAAAAAGCAAACTTCACGACAAAGTCGAATCTGTTTTCAGGACCATTATCGCATAACAAGTTCGATCGGTATGTTGGAATGAAAATACTTCTATGTTGTGTGAGAACGATATAGAGAGAAACACAAAATTACCGCTTCAAATTCCTTTAACTTAAGTATTTAATATTAAAAAAATAGTTTTTTTGAGCGCATGACTGGTTTATTTCGGAATTCATCATTTTCGTTTTGATACCGTATTTTGAATGGTTATCATTTTAAAATCTGTAAAAATAATTAATTTCAAGCGATTTAATTCAACAGTTATATGTTATTATTTTATATTATGAAGATACTTATTTTTATCTCACTTATATTTTATGTTTTCAGTATTATGCAATAAAATATCATTTATAAATAATTTAAAATTTAAAATGCTTTAATCCTGTCAAAAAAAAAAAAAAAAACATTCTAGTATCAAGCAGACGTTTTTGTAATTTAAAGGTTTTTAATCATATTTAATTTAATTGTCACAGCTCCACAATTTAATATTTATTAATTTTTTTGTAAAACTCATTCTTCCTGCACGCTGTTTATAAAACTTATTTTTCTGATTTTGATAATTAATAATAATGATTAAAATATAAATTTTGCTGTAACTCCAAATGTAATATTGCCGTAAGTTATCATATTTCTATTAATATTATATTTACGTCTAATGAAGAAAAAGTGTAATTTTGATTGTCGGCATAAATGTAATTCGTACGAGGTGAATGTTATTACTTATTAATGACGCACAAATACATTACACTCAAACCTCAATTACGCGAATATTTTTCTTGCCTCTTAGAAATTTCTGAACTCCCGACGCAATATCTATCAGCGCTACTGAGTCAGAGGTAAAGATATTTTACCATAGACCACTCAAAGTCAGTAACGACATTCGTACATCATTAGATATTAATATTATCATTATAGGAGTGTTTTACAATCATACAAATGTGTACGTATGAAATGTATATTGTTCTGTAAAATAATTTAACAGTTGCCGCGCATCTTTATTCTATAGGCTATACGTTGTGTACAGTATTAGCGTTTATAAATTTCATATTTTAATCAAATCGTAGTTAATGAATAAATAATTTCTTCACACTTAAAAAAAAAAAAAAATTGAGTAATAAAACTCTGGAAATACCTCCGGCGAATTAAATTGCATACTGTTTATGATTCGAGCCATCGAGACTCGACTATGGTAGTTGTTTCATTAAACCAGAAACCGAAACCTACATGAACTACGACACGTATCACCGAGATATATTATTATATGATTGGATTCACCTGGTCCTGGCGCTATGAACATTTCGTTTTTCTTAGTTTCCACTCGGAACATTACTAACTCGTCTGTCGGATCTATATCCCTGACGCACCGCTTTGCGTTTTCCGCCAAATCTTTTGTCAACTTAGCGTAATGCTTCGCAGAAGTCTTATCCATCGTGTACTCGATTAAATGACCTGTGGAGTTTTTCCACTGTCCATCATCCAATGCATATTTTTATCGAGTTTTCAATTATTAATGACCGTTGGAAAATACAAACCGTCATCGCCTACCACAAGAGTTCCAACGACTCCACGGAGACTTGTTATGCGTTTCAATGTTGCTTCCAATTCATCTTGTATCTTTAAAGTTGAATCTTCCTCCAGCGTTTCTAACATTGCCATCGATAACAATCAATTTCGACGTACCTATAACGCACTAAGTGTGATTGCTCATTAAGATCAAATTAACAAATACATTCAATAGGGACTAGACGTTTCCATGTGGACGTAGGTCACTAAAGTAGTAATTATAATATGTTCGGTGACTACCAGAAAATAAAAATATCAAATATTTGTATAAAATAGTTTCAACTCAATAGACATATATTGATAAACATTAGTAGTATCTATAAATATTATGAGGCCACAGCATTTAAAATGAGAGTTTTTTTTTCCTTTAACACTCAAATACTGATATAATTTGTTATAGTTTTAGTTGTTTAAATGTTATTAATAGTGGTCCAAAAGCGGTAATTTTAAATGGCATGTATTTCATCTCGTTAATTATTCGGAGCAGCTATCTCATTTTCAGTTTTTCCAAGGACGAGGGAAAACTGTATAATAAGCACTTTTAGCACCCCTACGGTTTGCGCCTACTGTTTTATCACTGGGAAATATGTTACGGTTGTCATTAACACACATTTAGTTAATTGTGAAATATGTGTAAACTGAATAATAAATACTTTAGAATGAACAAAATGTATTATAATATACTCTAAGATTAAATATATTACATTTCTACATACATTGTTTTCATAATTTCCCATCACTACTTAAAAATTATAAACAAAACAATAGAAAAAGTGGGAGAACAATGATAGACGAGTTTCAATGTTATTTAAGTAAACTGTACATGTTTATAAACCCTCTGCTGTATTTTATTATTTATTCTTCAATATGAATTTCAGATTTCCACGCCTAACAGCCATGATGCAAAATGTAAGAGAAACACTTCGTACATATGTAGATGATTTTCATTTTCACTGTTAATTGTCTAGTGTTTTTGTGGTAGGTATTCGATTGATAAATTCTAGAAAGGTGTGGCCGGAGAATTCGCCCGAAAGCGATAGAATTAGAGAGCAACTCTATTACGTTCCAAAGGGTTACCAGTACGGTTTGACACCGCTCAAACGAATTTTAGTCCATACCGGCGTTGGATCAGATTGGGAACAGTTTAAGCCCAACCAAAGCGAGTTCATTGACTGTCCTGTCAGTCAATGTTGGTTGACCGTAGATAAATCGCTGGGTTCGGAAGTCGATGCAGTACTCTTTAGGCGTAAATACAATGAACCTAAATACATAAGACCACCTAATTAAGTAAGCTTACAGCTGATGAATTTTTTAATACGACATTATATTGTTGTTGATGTTTTTTTCGAAATTATCATCTATTACTGGTGGTTTATATTTTTATCTTTTGAATTAATACGTATTACTCGGAGAAAATTGTAAAATCTAAACAATAATGAAATACATACGAGTATTAATGAAACAGATTAAAGGGCATAAAATATATAATATTCGGTATTTCCGAGCTTCTTTAAAATAGACTAACATGTTTAATATTGTATACCTACAGCTTTAATATTATTTATAAATTAATTACGAAACAAAAATGCTGTAATTTTTCTTATGAACTCACATAAATATCAATAATAATTTTTTCTCGATATAAACGATATTTATGAAAACTACTAAATAAATCATTATGTAAGGAAAATACAGTAGAACCTCGATTATCCAAGCCTCCGTTATACGAACCCTCTATTATCCGAACTACAATATTAAAGTATCCGAACGTTAAAACTCGTTGAAGCACTTGTATCCGTGGCCGTTTTATCGAATTTATCATAACATTTGCTATTGATTTATCACTAGTACATACATATATTTTGAACGTACGGGTGATTAGTAGATGATCAAACGTAACGGTCTTATAAATTAATTCGTCTTAACCGTATGCGAGACTCGGCTGCAAAAAAGCGCGTTGAAGCTCGTCGTCAAATGAAAATCGATAATTTTGACAAAAAAATATAATAAACATAATATGTTCCTATGTATGTAATGTATTTTTAATAATGTAATATTATGAAGTACTGATAAAATATTAGTAATAATAATAATACAGATGAAGTATTTAACTGATTGAAAAAATGCTTTTTTTTTTCCAATATCCGAACTTTTGCGTATCCGAACTAGGCGTGGTCCCAATTAGTTCGGATAATCGAGGTTCTACTGTAGTACCAAAACTTTAAAAATAGCACTAAAAATCTAAAATGCATCAAATATGCAAAAAATAGCAAAATAAAATGTCATGTTTAGAGTCCCTGGTGTATAAAACAAATTTATAGCCCACCCTGCTATTTTTATCTGTATTCTATAATAATTAGCAAATGCTATAAAATCCGGACCCTGGTAATGACAAATAATTCAATTAAATTATGTTTAATCCCAAAATGTTTATCAAAATATTGAATTAAAATAGGAAAAATTTTCACAGCACCATGGTTAGACCCATCTGTACAAACTCCAATAAATGAAATATTGTTATCATTAATGATTTTTAAAACGTCTTTTAATGAATGTGGGGCTAAGACATTATTAACAATAGCTTCAGTTTTAGTTCTAGCTGAAGAAATTTTAGATGCTACCTCTGAATCGCAAAACATAAGACGATATAATTTAGTGGAACAATCACAAGATTTATAGCTATGGTGATGTCTTACCGTATGAAAGGCAAGTGTGGCTTCAACTGCTAATATTTTTTCTTCGATTTTTGTATTCTGTGTTACAAAAAACGTATTCACAGATTTTGAACCACTAGTTGATTGAATATTTTTTGAATGTTTATATGAAGACAAATGTTGTATTAAATCAGCATTGCCTTTATTGGCTAATACTAAATAACTGTTAAAAGAGTACTTATGGTAACCTTGATACCAGCTATTTGGCTCGTGAATAATGAACAATAATTTTCAATTATTGAAATATTAAACTCCGATTAGAACCGTCCATAAAAATACGTTGTTCACACAACAATCGATTTAACCGTCGTCCGGCGCGATCGTCTTTTTATACAAGAAGCGTCGACAAGAACATGATTTTTGGTTCATGTTTGATGTTGAAAGTGGACCTTTAAGTTATTAAAGGTCCACTTTGAACATCAAACATGAACCAAAAATCATGTTCTTGTCGACGCTTCTTGTATAAAAAGACGATCGCGCCGGACGACGGTTCTTTGGAAGTTGAATTTGTTTACTACAAGGCTATGATCAAGAAGTTCGCGCCGAACCTTAAAACTAAAGACAAAATAAATGTCGTGAGGTGGCTTCGGAAGCTGCTCGCGCCGGAGTACGCGACGGAATTTTTAAAGGTCGAGCGCAACAGGTACCTGTTCAAGATGGTATTGTCGATCATGAACGACGAGATGTACGGCGTGTTCAAATTTCCGCCACCCTCCGGCCCGCTGAAGTCGGTCGAGAACTCCGCTGTGGCCGCTATGCCGCTGGCGACCTGGGAGCATGATACCATGTGGCAGGAGATGCTGCGGGGCGAAGACCGCGTGGCGTCGACGTGCATGATGCACGCCGAGTGTCCCGACCACGACACGGCGGACAGTGTTGAAAATATATCACAAAGACAAAGACAAGTGACATTCCCGGAGGAAGATCGTAAAGAAGCGGACGAGTACAAAAACAAGCGGGCGATGCTGGGCACGCTACTCGACAGTGAGTTCCAGTATCTGTTGCACGTGAGCCGGCCGTACGCGGCGCTGATGACCACGGCGCAGGAGAAAACGCGCGTGGCCAAGTGGCTGCAGAAGCTGTGCGGCGTGCGCAGGGACGAGGCGTGCGTGGGGATGAAGGGCGTGCGCAACGACTACATGATGGCGCTGCTCGGTTACCTGCACGACCTGCGGCTCGCCGGCCCGTTCGAGCACCCGCCGCCGGACGGCCCGCTGGAGAACCTGGAGACGGCCATGGAGCGGCTGAGGGACGATTATCCGCTGACGGTGCCCACGCAAGACGACGTAAACGAGTTCCTGTCCGAGCAGCCGACCCCGGCCGAGGGCGGCGCATTTTGCTACATAGCCGTCAGCGGCGACCTGCTGGCGACCAACCTGATCAAGTCGAGATCGGTGGCGACAAAGGACTGTCAAAAATGACAATTTTAACACGATTTTAATCGAAATAAATAACAATTTCATTCCAGAGTTTTTTTTCGCTGTATTTATAGTAAATTTTTATAATTTTTTACTTATTTACTGAAGCGTAAACAAAAAAAGAATATTTTTACAATTGTTTTCATTACAATATTCGCAATGATAAAGTCAAACCAATTGCAATGTGACCGGTTGAGATTTAAAAAAAGCTGGTAAGTGAGATGGTTCAGTTTAGAACGATTGAGTGGGATGAATAATATTAGAATATTTTTTACTGGAAATGATGAATTGTCATAAGATGATGAATTTTATGATGAATTGTCATAAGATCATTTTTTAAATTTTTCTTTAAAAAAAAGAATTTGAAAATCACATGAATTCGTTACGGTTTTTTCAACATAAAACAAAATATACCCGAGCTGTATTTATAGTAAATTTTTATAATTTTTTACTTATTTACTGAAGCGTATACAAAGGAGGAATATTTTTACAATTGTTTTCATTACAATATTCGCAATGATAAAGTCAAGCCAATTGCAATGTGATCGGTTGAGATTTAAAAAATGTATCTAGTCGAGTATTCGAGAATGTTTTTAACTAGGAACAAATCGAAATAAGTATAGTAAAATGTTGAGACCAATAAAGATCTTTAGCGAAATGTCTTTATTATTGATATTCACCGGTTATCACGGTTAAATATAAACACGGGGACGACTATGGTAAAACAATGACGGTGACGTAGATAAAGTTGCAGCGCACCACGCCGCACGCAGTGTAACTTAAAAGTATTACCGTTACATCTGACTAGTGTCATTCCGGACGAGGGGGTACTTAGGATTTGGACAGGTAAAGAGCTAAACTGATAATTTTTAATTACGACAATGAATGAGGTTCACTGAGGTTCATTGACGTGTACAACGATAATTTTGACATAAGAATTTATATTACGACAGACGACTAACCCGAAAAATAAACCGACTGTGGTCAGTGGCATGTTAAGGCATTCGTCATGGGATGATTAAGATGATTTTTGGATTTCAAACTCATCATTTTATTTAGTTGTTACATTACATAATGGCACAGTACTCTGGTATTGGTGTAAATCATGAGTCATGACACATCCTAGTGTTTAGTTTTAGAATATGAGCAACACAAAGAATCTCAGTATCGGTTTCACAACGACGTTTTATTCATGTCTGAAAATATTATGTGGATACGTCTTTTGATTGTGAAAATGTTCCAAAAATTTAAAATTTAATTTTTCAATAGATCAGAAATTTTATATGCTTTTTAAATTAAGAAATTTATTTTTGAAAATATTAATAGTGTTTTCTTGAGTTTGAAAAACATTTGAGTTACAACTATAAAATATACGAATAAACTTATTTTATGAACGTTTTCCCAATCTAATTTTTCTCAATGAGATTTTTTCAACTTTTCCCAATAACGATGACACAAAAAAAGACTCCTTGATATTATTATCATACATAAAAATTTATATAACATACACTGTTGGCAATTGTGAACGACGATAAAATATTAAAATATATTTACAATTTTTTTAAATCCAAAATCTGTAATTTACATAAATAATCACAAGGCAATTTACCATACACATACTATTTTCAATCTTTGTAATTTTAATATTATGGCAATAAAATAAAATACAATTGATACATTTATTCATAGGAAATAGCGTACATACTGTGGTCACATATGATATATTTTACAACACTTGAAGTAGTTGGAGCGTTTTCATATTTATAATTGCCTCTAAGCCAGTGTTTACTAAAATTATAAACTAGACCAACATATTTTGATTATTGTCACATTCCCAATAGTTTTATTTCTTATAACTACAGTCAAGCCAAAATATTGTCTACTCAGACGAATAATAAATTATTATAAATATATAGGTACCTATTAAAATTATCTATATATTATATTATAAATCGTACGTATACGACGAATACAAATTTAAAATAACATATTCTTCGTCTGAGAATAGTTAAAATTAAATTGGCGATTTAGATAGATTCAATTGGTAGTTATTTTATGGTATCACAAACATTAATTTGACTAGGCTTATTGCATGGCAAATCACACTGCGACGTTGACCTTTGAGGCTGTTGACAACGACTCAGAGACTACCAATTAGACCTTAGGAAATCCTTTGGCATAAGGTTTTTTGGCGTTTGTATTTAAATAATAAATTCCTCGGGGGGCTCTGAAAGAAAAAATAACAAATAATTACTCACTTCTTACGTAATTTCTTATCAAAGAAGAATGGATTATTATAAACCCCTATATTTTTAGTGTGGGTGGAGCAGTCCTAACAAAAAAAAGAGGTCGGATAACTGATGAAAACTTTGAAAAAGTTACTTGATTTTTTGAGGTATTTTTAATGATACTTGGTATTCCTCCCTATGTTAAAAATGAAATCACCTTGTTTTCTGCTAATCTCAAACAACTCAAATCTTCTATCCGTTTCAAGCCTCTGCCTCTGCTATTTTCCATAAAAATAAATTCTCCAAATTCAATCACATCAAAGAACTAGGCTATCTAGTCCCTCCAACAAATAATAAACAAATAATAATAACAGATAATAAACAAATAAAAATGAAATAACAAAAAATAAAAAGCACCAAAAACGAATCCCCTAATTTGGGCCACAAAATTAACAAATGCAACTTAAATAATTACCACCTCCACCACTAGAAAAGACAGCAGCCTGGTATATAATATATATATATATATTCAATGTTCAGTAACGTGTATTCAGCTTTTTTATTTGTTTTAGTATTTAAGTTTTAACTAACAAGGATTTTTGAATTTTGTTGAGATAAACTCATACTTGCCCTGAGCCCAAAGGAAAAAAATGATTGCCTATTTAAAAAAGCTGTTTATAATTTAAACTATGTAACAATGAATAAAACATTTGAAACAAAAAAAAACATGTTTAAAACAAAAAACAAGTTTTAAACGTTTTATAAGTTAGGTATTGTAGAATGGAGAAAGATTTCAATGTGTGTCACATTCGGAAATCCTACCCTACGTTAGTCGAACAGGGCCCTGTTGTGGAAAATACCCTCACAAATACCACATAAAAGCATATATGTCATTTGAATACCAAATGTATTTTGACACTCCCATGAATAACAACTACAACTACTATCGGCAACTACCTTTAAACCAATCATAACTATATTATTACAGTAATACGTTGCAATAATTCCATTACACGTCAATGCTCGTATTTACCTCTACTATCTCATTACGTCTTAACACCCTAAAATACTAACAAAAATGTGTATATAGTATGTGGAAAAACGATTAGTTGTTTTTCATGATTTGCATGTTGTACAATAAATCTATTCACTGTCAAGGTAAATACCACACCTACTCAAACCATTTTTTTACATTGCGTAACTGTATAACATATATAGTTTTTTTTATCAATGTATTATATTAATATATTATATAGAGATTAAATATCATAACGTAAATATGGACATAAAAAATTACACTATATATATATATATATATATATATATATACAGGGTGTTTCACGAAGATCTGACACATGTTGAATAACTTTTGTTCTATTCAATATTTTTAACTTTTTTTTTTAAAATGAATTCTATAGCCTAGCGCTATAATAAAATTACATAAAATTTTTATTTTTATTTTTAAAACTCAAATTTCAAAATTTTAAACTTTAATTTAGAGTTTGAAAAAAAATCAAAATAGCCATTTTGTAAACGTGATTTTTAGAAATATTTTGGTGTTTGAAATTCTTATAATGGTTGATCCGTTAATTTTTTATGATTTTTTCAAGTTTACGAAAATTCGAATTAAATTGCTTAATAGTTCATTATCTTACTAGTGGTATTATCTGATGATTAATAAACAATACATATTATTACATTTTCCGTAAACTTTAAAAAATCATAGAAAATTAACGGATCAACCTTTATAAGAATTTCTAACACCAAAATTTTTCTAAAAATCATGTTTACAAAATGGCTATTTTGATTTTTTTTCAAACTCTAAAATAAAATTTAAAATTTTGAAATTTGAGTTTTAAAAATAAAAAATAAAAATTTAATGTAATTTTATTGTAGCGCTAGGCTATAGTATTCATTTAAAAAAAAAAAAGTTAAAAATATTGAATAGAACAAAAGTTATTCAACATGTCAGATCTTCGTGAAACACCCTGTATATATATATATATATGTTAAGGTTTTTTTACATAATATAAATTACATTTAACATAAAATTCAAATTTTTTGCACTCTCTCAAAATTGCGCCCGGGTCGTAGGCACTGTGTTTTGTTATAATTACTCATAATTAGTACATAATTACTCGTTTCCGTACTAGTGTAGTAGTGGGAATGTGCGAGAAAAGACTAGCCGTTTTGTTCGCCGCCAACCTAGCGCGTTCCATCGGTAGACGAGGTACACAATAGTACAAGACCCGGTTTTATGAGTCCGTCTCAATGAGCTTATCTAGTGCCGGATTTACCTCTTCAGCTGCCCTAGGCTGTTAGGAAAATGCCGCCTCAAAATCATACAATCATTTTTTTTAAACCAATATAAGCTTCATCTAAGTGTTATTTTAGTGCACAATTAAAAAATTTTGAATTCAGGTAGGTACTCGAAAAACTGGAGATTGAATTTTAAAATACAAATACAAAAATACAAAAGTCAAGACATACAGTAATTCCTTTAATAAAACTTTCTTCGTGCCTTTTGTTTGGCGAATTTGTCGATTAGATCGTCGAAATTTAGGGCTGTTAATATTTCAGACTCGACGTTGAGAAGCATCAAACTATTTAATCGTGTTCCTAATGTCGCCGACCTTAAACAATTTTATATACGTTTTAAACATGAAATGCTACGCTCGGTTCTGCAATTTGTGACAGGCATGCGATTAAATAATCTGTACGAGATGTTTATGTTCGGAAAAACAGATGTCAGATCGTGAATCGTGATCACGTATGTGTTGGAGTGGTTTTGACGGGGAATCTTTCTCAATACCTTTATTTTTGCTATATCATTTAAAATGAATCAATTCATTTGAAAATGACGACTCTAAATCATCTGGAAAATAATTTCGTAAAGCTTTAGCTTCTTCTCTGAGATCAGTCTCATCTAATTCGCCAAATCTTAGAAGCGCTGTAAATTTCTCAAAAATTTCTCGGTAAAGCTCATATTTATTTTCGAGCTGATCTCTTATTTTATCCATGATGTAAATGTTAACATGAAAATAATAATCTTTATCGTAAGTTGACGACGACGACAAACAAAAATTGAAAAAACAAAAAATTCCCAAAATAATAATAACGTTCGATTCCTATAACACACTAAAAATAGCATGTTTGATTAGAGACGTCGGTTCTACTCATCAGTCGACGTGACCAGGAAAGCGCTAATAAAAGAGTAAAATAATTTTTTGTCTCTTTATAGAGACGAAAAAAGAGAAAAAATTTGCCGCCTCCAAATTTTGCCGCCCTAGGCTACAGCCTAGTTAGCCTAATGGTAAATCCGGCACTGGGCTTATCATAATATAATGAGTTATCGGAAACATATTGACACGCGCGCATTAATACGCACACGCATAAAGCGACCCACACACGATACAATTAATCGTACGGCAGATTGTACGACTTTGCTTGATACGATCTCACAAACGATTATGGTAACGTGTATGGTATTGTTGTACAACTTGTAGTATGACGAGATGAAGTTTGAACTTCCATAAAATCTATCGTACAAGTCCGCCATACGACAAATCGTAACATGCGTGGACCTCCGTACAATAAGTTTGATCGATTTAATTAATCATAATAATATGATAACTATACTATAACTAATTTGTTTTTGATTATGGGTATGAGTGTTATGACTAGGGCTCGGATTTATATGTTAATAAATATTTTTACGGTGACTTAATGAATTAATTTAGGTAAGTGATAAATTCGTTTCAAGCGATTTCCAACGTAATGAACTATATTTTATAATACATATTTTTACATATTTTGCCATATGTACATATTTTTTTACATATTTTTCAATAATTCCATTTTTTCCTACATATTTTAATGATTTGTTCATTTACGATTTATTAATAATTATGAATGATTATATTTTTCAATAACGATAATTTTCCATGTTTCCAAAAGTACTTAAACAAAATAATACCAATTATTGAACTAATATAGACCGTGATTTACGGTCGATATTATATTATGTTCGATATTCAAAATAAGTTAATTTATATATCAGTTAATTTTGAATTTTAAGAGAATACAATAAAACAACTAGAAACGAGTAAAATAACTTCGATTCAAAGTTTAGGAATGACAGATAAAGCTGAAAATGCATAGAGCAAGTAAGGGTCCTTGGGAGTTGCAGTAAAAGTAAAAATGCACAGTGTATCACACAAAAATCCTGGTTTAGGCTGCCTAAAATTAATTAGAAGTAATAAGTATACATTCTGAAATTAATGTGGTAATATTGCCGGCTGAACACACTCCTTTGGACATTGCAAATATGACATTTGCACTTATTACCTCGGTGGAAGTCTGAGCACTCCTTTAGTCGGTACAAATCTGTATTACGACCAAACCGTAGATCATTTTTAACTTTGAAAATTTGAGCATAATATAATATATGGTATCTCATTGCTTTCAAAATCAAGATCAAGATGAATAATGTCGAAGTAAAATAAGTAAATTAGATAATAATGCCATTTATCATACATAGCATGTAATTTTTAATGTTTTTTTCAGTAATGTTCTGTAATTTTGTTATATTCCATATCTTCTTTTTTTTATTACATATAAAGGTCCTTTCACACACATCCGATCCGAGTCCGTTCCGACATTTAGCGTTCCGAGTAGTTTCAAGGGACTGTATTCACACATATCCGATCCGAGTCTGTTCCGATTTTTAGCGTTCCGAGCGTCCGTCCGTCATTTCGTCAAAAACCGACCGAGCTCGGACGAAAAATCGGACGAAAATCGGTCACTGACAATATATTTTTGATCGGACAGAGCTCGGAAAGCCCAGATCGGACTCGGATCGGACGTGTGAACATTTGCGCTAGACAACAACAAGTTTATACTTCCAAGTACACGGATGCCCTGACGGATCGGACTCGGAACGGATTCGGATCGGACGTGTGTGAAAGGACCTTTAAGCGATTTTTTTTATTACATACCTATATATATTTATACATTTTGGTTTTTTTAATACATATAAATCCGAGCCCTAGTTATGACGCTCCTACCAATATATTATACGATGAGTTGAACAACTTGTAGTGCAATGAGTCGTATTAATGTGTGCCGGATAATCACGTACTGCAAGTTGATACGACAATTTTTTTTATAGTACCTATATTATTATACAATCGTTGTACAATCTGTCGTGCGATTAATTGTATAGTCACTATCGTGTATGGGACGATTGGGACGCTTAAATCTACGGTACAGTTCTCTGTTTCATGGGCTACGGCTATGGAATACAATGATTACATTAAAATGTCAACAATTAAAAAAAAGCCGATAAGATAATGGTGGTGGAAGTTCGTCCTTCGTCGCTTCGCTCCTCGGACAAGATAATGGTGAGGAGTGTATAGCACTTTCTATCATGGGATCACCTGGTTTACGATAGTTTAGTTGTATGGTACTTTACATTTGAATGCAATGATAAATCATTGTAAGTTAAGTACAGGATACAGTAGTTGGGTGGGATACACGAGATGCATTGCTAGATTAGGCATTATTGGATAGATTTTGGAATTATTTTATATTATAAAAAAAAAAACGATTCTGAACGAAGATGAAGATGTCAGCCTTAAATTGTAATATATATTTTATTTTAATATCCTAGATTGGGTTAAATTTACATTTGTCTATTCATGTGACTTCTGCTCGTGAGCATTGGACAAACCAGGATGTGCATAGATAGGGCGTAGGTAAATACCATATTATTTGCCTAAATGCACTATCGTGACGGCACCACCCGACCCCGCCGTCCATATATGCTGAATGCTCCGTGGCTACGTCTATTTAAATATTAATAATTAATAATAATATATAAAATCCGCATGTTTATGGAACTGATACACACATTAAAATAACTGGAAATTGGAAGTTAGTAACGTTCTATTCAACCATGTAAAGGTACGTTATACACCTTGTGTTTACAATCTACCAATATTTTGTATAGAACAGCTGTCAGCTACTGATTATATTATAATAAACTTAATCTATTTAATTATCTTTATCAGCTGTGATATTACATAATATTTTCATTTCTTATCTTTGAATACAAAAATTTTTATACATTTTCAACTACAAAATAATTTGCAAATATTCGTGATTTTGACAAATTTTGTCGATTTTTGAACTTCAACTGCTTATAAAAAAAAATTGTGCCTATGTATTTGAATAATTTTTGAATCACTCTTAGATCAACTTATTCAAAACCTTCTATTAAATTTTCAAGCGATTTGGTAGGGCCAAAAAATTGTTATCGACTTTTATAAAAAAAAATCTAAGAAAAATCGAATTATTCAAATGCCTATAAATAGCTAAAAAATAAACGAAATATTTTGAAAATACAACTATGTAAAGAAAATGCCTATTTAAACATTTTGTAAAAGTTTTAAGTTTCTACGACCTATACTTTTTGAATAAGAACAAATATCAAAAATCAATGATGCCTAAATTGTTATTTTACGCGATTATGTGAAAAAATTGTAATTTCAAACACTCATAAAAATTTTTGATTTTATTCCAGTGCAAATTTTTTTACAGATAATTGAAGGAAAACGTATGTCAAACTTTGTACCGAATTTACAATTCTTAGTTTTGAATACTTAAAATTTTATGAATTTTCAACTGCAAAATACATAGCAAATATACATGATTTTGACGAATTTTGTCAATATTAGCACTTATAAACGCTTATAAAAAAATTTTGTGCCTATGTATTTTTATAATTTTTGAATGGGAGTTAGAACAACTTATGTGGACCCTTCTATTAAATTTTCAAGTATTTTGTCCGAGCTACATTTTTTTTATCAACATTTATAAAAAAAAAAATAAAAAAAATCGAATATTTCAAATGCCTATAAATTGATTAAAAATGAGTGAAATCTTTTGAAAATAAAATTATATAAAGAAAATGCCAATATAAACAACTGATAAAATTTTCAAGTTTCTACAACTTATACTTTTTGAAAAAAAAAACAATTAGCAAAAATCGTTTGAGGCTAAACCGTTGTTTAACGTGTTTTTGTAAAAATTTAAATTTCAAACACTCATACAATTTTTTTGTCTGAATCCGGTAGAGTTTTTTTTGCAGATAATTGAAGAAAAACTAATGAAAAACCTTGTACCAAATTTTCAAAACTTAGTTATAAAAGAAAAAAATTTTACGATTTTTCAACAACAAAATTATTTGCAAATTTTCGCAATTTTTACATATTTCGTATAAATTGGAACTTTGAGCACTTATAAAAAAAAATTGTGACTTACGATTTTGGATTTTTTTTTATCAGTTATGGAACAACTTATAAGAAACCTTGTATTAAATTTTCAAGATTTTCTGGCAAAAAAAAAAAATTTTATCGTTATTTTAAAAAAAAATACTTAAAAAAATTGAAAATTTCAATTGTCTATAATTAGCTCAATAAAAGTCAAAAGTGTTCAAAAATTTTACCACGTATAGATGATTTCAATATAAACATTTGGTGAAAATTTCAAGTATCTACAATTTTTGGTTTTTGAGTAACGGCTAAATAAAAAAATCGATTTCGTCGAAAACGGGTTTTGCACAAAAAGTACCGGTTTTTCCTCATTTTTTGTTTGTTTTTCCCGTGGCATTTGAAAACTTTTGGGAATTTTCACTTGTGACCTCTCTAAGGTACCTCCGATATTCGTTTTGCCACCGAAAACATACCCTGAAGTTCAAAATTGAAGCATTATTTCGAGTAGTTATGGTGTACACAGACACAAAAAAAAAAAAAAAACAAAAAAAAAAAAAAAAAAAAAAAAACAAAAAAAACAAAAAAAAAAAAAAACACACATCATAGTAAAATCAATACATTCTTCACTTCGTTCAGAATCTAAAATAATCTATGGCCGGGTCATAGAGTATATTACTCTAATAATTATTACTCTACGCTCTGTTTACGCTCAATAGACGCCGCGCTATCAGCGTAATATAATAACATATTCATTGATAATAGATGTTATATCTATTATCAATGAACATATTTCATCGTGCCACGGCCGATATCACCTAAATTATCTATATCCAGCACGGGGCTATTATCAGCTATAGCCGTGATATCCAGTATCCGTTATCGGCTATTTTTGCCTCGTTTCAATTCGAAAGGCTATCATTTACGGCTCTCCTCCCCCCCCCCCCGCACACGACGGCATGACACGACCACATGGACTATCGAAGCCAAAGGTCGGCGGCTGGAGGCCCAGTGCCCAGTGGTCACAATCACACTACCTCGGAACTTTTTGAACCGTTCGCGTCCGTATTTTTTCGTAGTTTTAAGTTTCGTGCTTGTCGCCAGTGCGATCAAAGTAGTTGTAGTGTCAAAACACCGTTTCGCCACTCGTTTGTCCGTACGGCCCATAGATATAATATTACTTTGAATCGGAGAACGGTGCAGGTCGTACGGCGCACCGTGAGCACACCACCAACCGCTTTGACGATCTGGGAAAACTCTGTTCTGCGACGTGACGTTCGTACGTATTTTTTTTTTTTTTAAATCTAATTTATACTTGATTTATACGTTGTATTTTCGGGTACGTCGACGAAGCGAATGACTTGATCAAACGATTCACTCATTCAACAGTATTTGAACCCGACTCGGTGAAATATGAGATTTTTCCAGTAACTACGATCCGATTCGACGTGCCATTTAAAGTTTTTCATTTTGTTCGTTAGATACCAATGGTATTGTCTCATTTGACTTTAATTAGATTTTTTTTTTTTTTTAAAAGCATAACATTTTTGTATTGCCAACATCTTACTGTTAAGTGAGTGAATTCGTATGATAATACCTCTTATTAATATACTTGTTTGAACTATTAGGTACTTCATTGTTTCTAAATCAAAAGTCCATATTTTCTTTTTATTGTAAAACTTCCATTAACAAATTCAATTCTTAGGAATAGTAACAACTCAACAAAAAAAGAACCAGCTATCAATATAGTAAAATAATAATAATAATAATAATAATAATATAATATCAAAACACAAGAATGAACAGTGGAATGCATCTAAGAGACATAGAGTATTCAAAATTCTAGAGTATTAATTGTATAGTTCTTACTGTTCTTACTATGTTTTGTTTGTTTACATTATTATTGATGTTATAATTTATTTCATAGCATACGTATAGGGTATATCTTGTTGATTTGTTTTTGTTTTTCATCATTTCTGTCATACACAGGTATCCATTCCCAAACATACATGTAACATTTAATCAGTATGTGTAATTAATCAACTTATGTGTTATTAGCTTATTATTAAAACATTTTTCCAGGACAATATTGAACGTCTGATCATAATGTTGAAATATTTGTATACTTTTATTTGATGTTGTTACTGCTGATAAACCTACAGTAAAATTGAAAGTAAGAGAAGAAAGTAGAATGGAACTGTCAAGGTATTTGTTAAAAATAACTAGATATATAAACAAGCATGTAATGTGGGATGTTAAAAAAACTTGTTTAGTGTTAAGTTGGAAACACTCAACATATTTTATTATGCAACACATAGGGTAGAGTATACTGTTATTGGCACGGGTACAGTTATTGGCATTCTAAAACTTTTTATTTAACCCTTTGACGAGTAATGACGGAAATTTCCGTCATTCAATATAATACCATGTAGAGGAATGACTGAAATTTCCGTCTTTTTGATGTTGGTGATTTCTAATCTATCTTAAAAAAATTTAATAAAATGTTTACTCGACGGAAATTTAAGTCATTCCTCTCCAAGCAAAAATTACTATGACGGATATATCCGTTTTTACTCTTTTGAGTAAAAATATCTATGACGTAAATTTCCGTCATTACTATAGCAAAAAGTATAGTATATTAGTAAAATTAATCTACTCTCTAGATGTATCACAGATATCCATGACATGCCAATAACTGTAGTTTTAGTAAAAATTGATAAAATACCTATTTTAAATGAAAATGACAATATTTACATCAATTTTACTCCTTAAGTAAATTAAAGATAAGAACATTTGAAATAAAAACATTTATTTACAGTAATTGTATCATAATTATTTTATATTCCAAGATTTATTGAAAATGAGTATATACTTAAAGTGCCAATAACTATATACTCTTCCCTAGTACCTAATTATTTATCAATAATAATCAAATTTTATTCTGGTTTAAACCATAGGTGTGCTACCTATTTTATTTTAAAAATTATTAAAAGATAACTCTATTACCTCAGAGTGTTGTACTTTATTCTTCTTCTTTATCAGCTTACTTAAGTTGTCTTTATTTGATAATTTTAGTGATGAAAATCAAAGGTTGGCCTGGAAAGCAATGTACCTCTCAATAAATGATTTGATAGGAAAGCTTTCTGTCAATAATTATGAAGAAATTTCAAAAGCTTTACTAGAAGAAAATATTCTATGGGGAAGAGGAATATTTTGCCAGTCTCTTATGCAAGCTCAGTTGAAATCCATACAAAATACAGATTTATATGCATTTGTTGCAGCTTTTATAAATAGTCATGTATTTAATTAAATTTATTATAACATGCACTTGAATTATTTTAAAATTTTAACCTGTATTTTAATATTTTTAGTATCCAGTTGTTGGGCATTTATTGGTAACAAGATGTATTGTAGATTTTCATAGATCATATAGTGAACATGAAGAGTCCCGATGTTATGCATCACTTATATTTATAGCACATTTATTAAATCAACATGTTGTAAGTTTCAATTTCTTATAAATGTGATAAAAATTTTTATTTTCATTAATTTTAGGTCTATGATCAGTTGGGGGTGCAAATAGTGTTAAGTTTTCTTAATTTTTATTCTGAAAAACTGATTGACATGGCAGTTGCGTTTTTTTATGAATATGGTCCAAAAATTAGTGAAGTTGGTGAAACGAGAATAAATGGAATATCTATTAAATATCGAGAAATTTTAAATCGAGTTTATAAACTTGATGAGTTAAATGTATTGGATTTTAAAGTAAATACATATAAATTTTATATTAATGTACTAATTGCATAAGACTTGTGATTTAAAAAATGTGGATTTGCATGTATTCATTATTAGCTATGCTTCAGTAACACTAATAACGACTGTTTTAATTAAAAAAAAATATGTATCGATTCATCTTAAATTAATGTGAGATAAAATAAAATTTTCATTTAAATAATATAGTTCAAATATTAATGCAGTTAAATTATAATTTTCAAATATCATAGCAAATTGCAATTATCATACATAATTAATAAACATTTTAAATTCAATCTAATGTATACAAAAATATGTAATATGATATTCTAGGTAGAATGTATTAATATACTGTTATTGCTTATTTTACGGATGGATGGAGATGATCCAAATGAATACATTCCAATGAACTTAGCCTCACCAGATAAGCAATTTATGCATGCCATTTATTTAAGTGATGATCTTGATCCTCAAGATCATTTAAGTAATTTATAAATCAACAATTAAATAATGTACATATTTGTTTATTTATATTACTGAAAATTAATCTTGTTTTAGATGTTTATACATTTAGAGATGAATCAAGCCAGAAAAATGAAAATAATTATTACAAAGAAAAAGGTAAAACCTTAAATTATTATGACACAGAATTATGATTTTGTTTTCATAGATAGTAGTTATAAATAAATAATAACTTAGATGTTTAATTTAAACAATTAGATTTTTTTTAAAGTTAGTAAAAATAATTATTTCTGAAGTACTTTTTATTTTTTTTTACACATTATGAACCTTCATCGGTTCTTGTATACATCCTATGAATTAAAATTAATTAATTCTTATATTAGAAACTATTAATAATTTATTGACTAAAATATACTTGATATTCTAAAGATCTTAAAAAAATAAAAGTAAAATTTAAAACTATTATAAATTCAACATTTTATTTATTATTTTTTTTTTTAAGGGTATTTACAATATTAACTGACTGATATTCATTACATATTATAAATATATATTTAACTTTTATTCATTCATTCAAATCATTTACTTCATGTTTAAAATCAATTAATGATATACAAATTTTGTGTAATGGTTACAGCTATATTATATTTTTCAAGTTATGCTGAGAATTCCTATGGAAGTAATACAAGGCCTTTGATTAATGTTGGATGCAATTATGGTAAGTATATAACTAAAATTTTTATCATTAAAAAGTCAGTAGAAATTTCTAATTTTATATTTTGAGGGATTAATTATCCAGTAAATTGAACTAAATGAAGAAATTATCCCCATTGAATCATAAACAAAATATTACAACCTAATTATAATTTAGAGTTATTAAAAATTAACTAATAACACACAATTTAAATTACATAATATTATGTAAGCATTTACATATAATTGGTTAAATAAAACAGAATCCTCAATTATATATTTTTTACTTTTAATTAAAACTAAAAATTACAAATAAATATAATTAAAAGTGCTTGTTTAAGTTTTTAATTATTTTGGTGACCAATTTACATGTTGCTTTATTAATTTGTTTTATGGTAAACACAAATTATTTTAAAATTCATTTAAATGTTCTTATTTATGATAATTGTTTGTTGTTTTGTGAAAATGGAAAAATCACTCTTAATAAATTTAAATATAATTTATCTTAGTTTGCTAAGTATATTGCTTTTAAAAAATGTGGTTATAATTTTTTTTTTCAAATTTTCTTTTCCATTCAAGTATTTGTTTTGTTATAATTTTGTTGGGGTTTTTATCCATGTCTGTAATTTATGAAGGTTTAAAATTTATAATACCTGTAGTGTGCATTGTTACTATTGCAGTATATGTATTATAAAAATATGATTATTAATTGAGCGTTAATTATTTAATTTTAAATAATTTCTTTATAGTAAGAGAAGTATGTTGTTGGATGTTTGATAATGTTTTATCAGTAATAACAGAAGCATTGGATCAGAATTCAATGGAGAATATTATTCAAAATTTAAGTATATATTAAGGGAAGTAGAAAAATGCCATATCTGTATTTTAATTTTTCAATTGGAATAATATTTAATTGTTTATTTATATTTAATTATTTTAATTGTTATTTTATAAATATGTTATTGATGTGATTGATTGAATCAATTGTTAAATTATTATATTCTGGTTAAATGTATAAGTAGTACTTAAAATGCTATTATGATTTTTTTGTTTTTGTTTTTTTTT
Organism: Therioaphis trifolii; assembly: GCA_027580255.1. Lineage (NCBI taxonomy): Eukaryota > Metazoa > Arthropoda > Insecta > Hemiptera > Aphididae > Therioaphis > Therioaphis trifolii. Next base: position 39,130,496 of record CM050405.1, read on the forward strand.
TTTAAATTTCATTCACCATAATTATATTAAAAACTATTGATTTTTCTTTTTATTTGATATGAATTTTTACCCAAAATAAATCATTAAAAATGTACTTTGTTTAGTATTTTTGTGATACCACCTTGTTACTATTCCCAATGTTTTGTTTATATTCTATTACTTTCCTATACAATCATATTATTTATCATCATGGACCAAGGTATAGACTTAATGATAATAATGAACATAAATAGATATTCGGATTCAAAATAATCCATTATACAATTTTTAAATCTCTTTTGTGTATTGACACTCTAGAAAAAATTTTCAAAACCTAAAATTAAAAATTGTTCATTTTATGCAATGAAATAAAAAGTATTTATTACCTTTATAGGTTAATTATGATCTTAAATTATTAAATTTAAATATTTATCAAATTTGATTTCGTGGAAAAATATGGGATAATGAGGGATATTTGTTATTTTTAAAAATAATTTTTTTTTTTTTAAGTAAGTGTGTCTTAAAGTCAATAAAAAATAAAACATGCAACTTTAAAATATCCTTATTGCTCTATCTAATTAATAAATAATTCCTAGTAGGGAACAATAAGATGATCACACCGAGTAATTAGCTTGTAAGCCATTTTCCACGTACACTGTCCATTGCTCGTCCAAAAATTTAATTTTTTTGGTCTACATAAATATTCAAAAGTATGCTGTATGGCTGGTGCTCGCCTAATAATTGTAAGTTAAAAAATAATAAACGAATTATTTTACCATATTATTATGATTTGACTATTATACTGGACAAACAGTGGTGTATTTAGGGATTTTTCGCCTGTAGACACTTTCAGATGCGCCGCCTCTCCTCCCCTCCGCCTCTCCTAAAATTTTTCACAAAACACATTCGAATCCACAGTTTGAGGATTCGAACGCGCCCATTTTTTCGCTACCTACACGCGTACTGGTTCGTGCCGTATCGCGTGTGCGTATAGTATGTAAGTAGCTGTTTGATTTTGAGCGAACGGACGCACGCGTTTACGGTCCGAAACGTAACTCTAAATCATAAAACTTATGATTTGTAAACGAATATCTCTAGTCGAAAAACAATTCAAATTTGATGTTGTCGAATGAAAAATATTTTTTGTAATTCTGTAAAAAAAAAAAAAAATGGTTTAAAGTTGCCGCCCTCCAAATGTCACCGCTCTAGACCCGGGCCTACAGGCCTAAATACGCCTCTGTAGACAAATAGCCTGACTACTGGTGGTTTTCTTTAAGTTTTCGTTAAGAAATTTTCCGACCCAAACCATTATCAATGGCTCGCCCAGTTAGGTTAGGTTAGGCAAGATGAACTTGGGTTTAGTTATCCGCACACCTCAGCTTTCAATCGCCATCTGACCCGGTGATCAAAGTTCTCGATCCAAATCCGATATTGTACATTGATTTACCTAGTTTTAAACATCTTTATTACTTTATTAGTATACATTTGGGTGGTTTGTCCTGCATATATTTTACTTAAAATTTGATAACGATCAATTGTTGAAAAAAATTAACATACCTAGTTCTGGTTTTTTTAAAAAACCAAAATTATGATTTATTGATGTTTTCAGAATAAAAATATTTACGTTTACACAGTTAAAGTTTCAAATAACCATGATCGATGGACACTTACTCTGAGTTATGAATCGTTTATTTTATATTAAGTTGATCAACTTTAAACTTAGGTAATAAGTTTCGATTTTTTTATGTTAATTAACAAACTACAAAAAAAAAAATTATTAACTTAACGTACCTAGCTATAACTCGTGTTTTAAAACATTTAATTTTAAACTTGTGCACATTTATTATTAGATAATCCTAATTAATCATTTACCTGTATAAATTTCGTCTCTGTCACCAATAACCGTTCTATATTTTTGAAACATACTTTTTGACATAATTAAATCATTAATTAGGCACCTACCTATCTTACAACATACACTCATTTCATGACGTATATTATTTATTTATTTATTTAATATAAACAGACGCAAGTCCTAAAACATAATTATATTAACATTGTGTGTGAAAAAACATATTAATACGAAAACAATAATTTATAGTAAAATATAAACTTAAAATTAGAGAATGAATAAAATAATAATTCTAAAGTAGATATAGAATACAAATCAAATATAGAAATTATTATTCAAATACAATCAAAGACAAAAGTATTACCTGCAGACATAAGAAGGTTAGCAGGAGAGTTCAAGATATAATTTTTAGTTGAGAAAAGTGGAAAAAAGGGTTTTGGATCTCTAGTATTAAGGTAATTAATTTTAAAACGGATTAAAGAGAGAATTTTGGGACAATCTATTGAACCTAATATTAGTTTTTGTAAAAATTTAGAGAGAAAAAGTGTACGGTGGTCGGAGAGAAGAGAAATATTAAGAAAATTTAAAACATTGTTATATGTGCCGTGGACAGGTCTGTAAATGTTAAACTTAAAAGAAATAAAACGTAAAAAATTATTTTGGACAGATTTCAGCATTAGAGCTTGTTCCGACGTATTATTTATCCAGATGAGGAGGCAGTACTCTAAATTAGAACGGACAAGAGAGAAGTAGAGGATTTTTAAGGGAATAGGATCTGAAAATGAAGCACAAGTACGTTTAATAAACCCTAAGTTACGAAAAGCTTTATTTTTAATCATTTCAGTATGTAGAGAGAAGTTTAATTTACGATCAAAAATTATACCCAAATCTTTAAATTGATTAACAAGCTTGACATTTGTGCCAGAAATTGAGTATTGAGAGTTTAGTGGATTTTTAATTAGGTAAAATTTCATAAATTTACATTTTTGTATATTTAAAAATATGTAGATTATTCTCATTACACCACAGAATAAGGTTATTAATGTCTAATTGCAAATTAAAAGCGTCTTGGTCTGATTTAATAATTTTTACTGATTTTGCATCATCGGCAAATAGAAGAATATTAGAATGAGTGATGACGTTAGGAAGATCATTAATAAATATTTTAAAAAGAAGAGTTGACAAGTGGTAACCTTGGGGAACACCAGAAGGTATATTAAACTGTGTAGAGGTAAAATTTAGATATTTAACGATTTGGTGGCGTCCAAATATACCTTAATAATCTTGAAATAACTTTAACCATAATAAGTTATGTTGTTCTAATTTTTTTAATTGTGAGAAAAAGTGTATTTGAGAACATTGCATGAAATATAATATTATTTATTAAATATTTTATTGGTATATCTACCTACTTTCTCGATTAGAACAATTTATGAAACTTAACAATTATTATTTAACGTCATTCAATTGGTACAATTATTTTTTGTAGGTACCTACCTATGTCAAGTGCTTAACAAAAAATAAGTTTTACTCGTGGATAAATTTCAGAAGAAAATTTGCTTAGGTTGGTATTTGTGTAAATCCGTTTCTAATTACATAGTATAAAAATATATAACTTATAGAACCAACTTCATTTATTTATACATTACTATTTACAAATAATAACTTGTTAACGAATTCGTAAAGTTTCCCCAGCGAACATTTTTAATCGAATTTCAAATTTTTAATATAATGTTTAATTCGAATGGCATATCAATATCATTTCAATATTCTTATTGGCAATAATTGACCGTCACAGATAAAATAAAAAAGATTTATTGAAATTGATTTTCCACTGACCTTATTTTTCACGAATTACAAATTTTACTTTTGACTCGACGAACAAAAGATTACAAAAATATTGACTTAATCATATTAATACGAAAATCCTCGAAAAAACCTACGTATTTTGATACAATACATCGAAATGATTATAAATTATTTTTAAAAACTCAGTTATATAAAATAAATCAATAAAAAAAATAAATCAATTTTTATTATGCATCATCATTGATTTCATTTTTTTTATATCAATTTAAAATCAGGAGTGGTCTAATCACTTTACTAGATGTAAATTTGAGTATAAGAAGTACAAAAAAAAAAAAAAAAATCAAATTATAAGTATAAAGATGAACAGATAGTAAGTATATTTAGAATTTACAGTCAAATTGTCTTTAAATTAGTTAGGGAGAAAAGAAAAAAGGGAAATTGTTTTAAATAATTGAAGCCCACCAATAGAATTACAATTAAATTTAATACAATAGTGCAGGGACGCCCGCAGCTATGTAGCTCAGGGAGGGCGAAAAATTGCAAGTACCTAAATACTTATGGGAAGATTTACCGCTACACTTTCATCTACTCATACTTAGTAATAGTATCGTTTATAATTTTTTAAAAATCAAAACTAATTTAAGTAAATATAAAATTACACTATTATTTCTAATATTTCTAAGAAAAAACATAATAAAATTTAAACAAAAAACAACTTTATTTGATTTGAATTTACATATTACATCATTACATGTTACATATAACATCATATTTATACATCATAATATTGCATTTTATTCAAAAAGTAATTACAATCTCCTTTTATTAGAAGCAAATAAATTAATTGAATTATCAATTTGTGGATCAAAAAAACCCATAATAGCTGAACACATTACCCAGAATACGATAAATGTAATAATAATAATGTCTGTCAAAAGGTTTCTATTTCCGTCGACGACAGGCTGCTTATATATTATGACTTGTTAGATACAAGGATTGTCGCATAGTCGCTAAATACCTAAGACCAGCTTTATGTAAAAAACTTCTAATTTTGTAACTGACACAAAAAATCTCAGTGGGGGCAATGGCCCCCACTAGCCCCCCCCCTTCCGGGCGTCCCTGAAATAGTGATACGACTTGGTAATTAATATTAAAAATGTTAATTTATGTTTGTACAAAGAGCATGTGGTTTGAAAAGTAAGTTATGTTGATGTCAAAATAATAAATCAAAAGTGAAATGAATCGGAGGAATTGCTGGTTTTCGTCCTTCCATATTACACAAGTACTGAGGCTAATTAATTCATAGTAAAAACGTAATTGTAATAAATCACTTTTATATTAATAGTCGTATATTCATTGTGAACGGCTTAGTATGACTATTGAAAAAAAGTACGTATTTCGCACCAATGTATATTCTTCGCTACTCGGGCGAGTTACTGGGGATGAATATATTGAATTTAAAAAAAGCCGATAAGATAATGGTGGTGGAAGTTCGTCCTTCGTCGCTTCGCTCCTCGGACAAGATAATGGTGAGGAGTGTATAGCACTTTCTATCATGGGATCACCTGGTTTACGATAGTTTAGTTGTATGGTACTTTACATTTGAATGCAATGATAAATCATTGTAAGTTAAGTACAGGATACAGTAGTTGGGTGGGATACACGAGATGCATTGCTAGATTAGGCATTATTGGATAGATTTTGGAATTATTTTATATTATAAAAAAAAAAACGATTCTGAACGAAGATGAAGATGTCAGCCTTAAATTGTAATATATATTTTATTTTAATATCCTAGATTGGGTTAAATTTACATTTGTCTATTCATGTGACTTCTGCTCGTGAGCATCAGGGCCGGATTTAGGATTTTTAGGCCCCTAAGCTCAATTGTGGTGTGGGCCCTACCAGAAAGTTTTTAGAAAATAGAAAGGGCATACACACAAATAGAGAAACTAAGCCATCTCTAAAACATTTTCAAGTTTCAAATCATTTAATAAATCGAGGGTAGTGCAACTTTCTAACTTCCAGTTTTTTGACCGAAAATAATAACATTTAAAATATAATATTAAAGTGTGGATTTAATTATCACATAGTAGTTAAAAAGGTATTCAACGCTCTTTATTAATATTGCAACTGTAGTAGCTAGTAATTAAATTCACAACATAATAATTATAATATAGCTTAATAAATAATAAAAATTAAATTTAAAGGTTTAAACTTTATTCAGTTTACGTCTTAACTTTGTATTAATGAAATCACTTATAATATCGTCATGATTAATTTGTCTTAAAATGTTACACTCAATGCTAAGTTGAACCTTTCTTCTGTCATGAATGTTCGGAGACGGTTTTTGATCAACTTAAATTTCGAAAAAGATCTTTCTCCGCTGCTGTTGGTGACCATAAGTGACAGGTACATTCTTAAAGTTACCTCAATATTAGGAAAACAATCTTTTACATTTTTTTCGATTAGAAGCTGGTACATCCATTTAAATAATTCCATTTTTTTTAACCTAAATCCATTTTTTTTTTTAGTTGTATGATGGTGTGGTGGGGGCCCTGTTGTGGTGCGGGCCCATAGGCTACAGCCTATATAGCCTACGCTTAAATCCGGCCCTGGTGAGCATTGGACAAACCAAGATGTGCATAGATACGGCGTAGGTAAATACCATATTATTTGCCTAAATGCACTATCGTGACGGTACCACCCGACCCCGCCGTCCATATATGCTGAATGCTCCGTGGCTACGTCTATTTAAATATTAATAATTAATAATGATATATAAAATCCGCATGTTTATGGAACTGATACACACATTAAAATAACTGGAAATTGGAAGTTAGTAACGTTCTATTCAACCATGTAAAGGTACGTTATACACCTTGTGTTTACAATCTACCAATATTTTGTATAGAACAGCTGTCAGCTACTGATTATATTATAATAAACTTAATCTATTTAATTATCTTTATCAGCTGTGATATTACATAATATTTTCATTTCTTATCTTTGAATACAAAAATTTTTATACATTTTCAACTACAAAATAATTTGCAAATATTCGTGATTTTGACAAATTTTGTCGATTTTTGAACTTCAACTGCTTATAAAAAAAAATTGTGCCTATGTATTTGAATAATTTTTGAATCACTCTTAGATCAACTTATTCAAAACCTTCTATTAAATTTTCAAGCGATTTGGTAGGGCCAAAAAATTGTTATCGACTTTTATAAAAAAAAATCTAAGAAAAATCGAATTATTCAAATGCCTATAAATAGCTAAAAAATAAACGAAATATTTTGAAAATACAACTATGTAAAGAAAATGCCTATTTAAACATTTTGTAAAAGTTTTAAGTTTCTACGACCTATACTTTTTGAATAAGAACAAATATCAAAAATCAATGATGCCTAAATTGTTATTTTACGCGATTATGTGAAAAAATTGTAATTTCAAACACTCATACAAATTTTTGATTTTATTCCAGTGCAAATTTTTTTACAGATAATTGAAGGAAAACGTATGTCAAACTTTGTACCGAATTTACAATTCTTAGTTTTGAATACTTAAAATTTTATGAATTTTCAAGTGCAAAATAACTTCAAATTTTCGCGATTTTCTACACATTTCGTAAAAATATGAACTTTTTATGCTTATAAAAAAAAAATTGTGCATTACGCTTTGAATTTTTTTTTTATACCGATAAGTTCGACATATTAGGTACCTTGTATTAAATTTTCAAGAATTTTTGTCCAGTCAAATTTTTTTTATCCACATTTTAGAAAAAAAAACAAAGAAAAGTTGAAAATTTCAATTGTCTATTAAAAGCTCAAAAAAAGTCTAAAGTTTACAAAAATTGTACTACGTATAGATGATTCCAATATAAACATTTGGTGAAAGTTTCAAGTTTTTTCGACTTATACTTTTTGAATAAGAACAAATATCAAAAATCGTTTAAGGCTAAATTATTATTTTACGCAATCATGTAATTCTTCGTAAACGTTTGAACTTTAGATGCTTATAAAAAAAAATTGTGAGTCACGATTTTTGATTTTTTTTAATAGCAATAAGTACTTCTAATGAGGAACCTTGTACTAAATTTTCAAAGTTTTATGGCCAACCAAATTTTTTTTATCCACATTTCAGAAAAAAATAAGTTCAAATTTTCGCGATTTTTCAATATTTCATAAAAATTTAAACTTTTTATGCTTATAAAAAAAAAGGTGTGCATTTCGCTTTGAATTTTTTTTTTATACCGATAAGTACTTCTTATGAGGAACTTTATATTAAATTTTCAAGATTTTTTGTCCAGCCAAATTTTTTTTATCCACTTTTCAGAAAAAAAAACTAAGAAAAGTCAAAAATTTAAATTGTCTATAAAAAGCTCAAAAAAAGTCAAAAGTGTTCAAAAATTTTACCACGTATAGATGATTTCAATATAAACATTTGGTGAAAATTTCAAGTATCTACAATTTTTGGTTTTTGAGTAACGGCTAAATAAAAAAATCGATTTCGTCGAAAACGGGTTTTGCACAAAAAGTACTGTTTTTTCCTCATTTTTTGTTTGTTTTTCCCGTGGCATTTGAAAACTTTTGGGAATTTTCACTTGTGACCTCTCTAAGGTACCTCCGATATTCGTTTTGCCACCGAAAACATACCCTGAAGTTCAAAATTGAAGCATTATTTCGAGTAGTTATGGTGTACACAGACACAAAAACAAAAAAAAAAAAAAAAAAAAAACACACGTCATAGTAAAATCAATACATTCTTCACTTCGTTCAGAATCTAAAAATGATAGGTCATTTATTTAGTTAAACGCTTCTGAGCAAAGCTTTAGAATTAAAATATATCATATATAATATATATTAAATATAATTAAAATATATATATATATATATATATATATATATATATATATATATATATATATATATATATATAAATATATGGACCAATTTCTTTAAATAAATATTTTAAGTTGAAAATTGACGTAAAAAGAGTTGATTACATAAAAATTGTGAAATAATTTACTTAAACGCTTATAAAAAAAAATCTGGAGCCACTTCAGAATTGTTTAAAGAAGCGTATAAGTAAAAACGTATTAAAATTTAAAAATTTCTGTCAAATATTTAAAACTTTAATAGGGGTAAACTTTTAAAAAAAGGGAATTTTTATATTTCTATTCTTAGCCCAAAAGTTGTCCATTTTTAAATTTTTTAAAGCATGTAGTAATACGTACTGACGTGGTGAAGATTTCAAGTTTCTATCAATATTAGTTTTGGAGTAATGATGAAATGAAAGTCCATTTAATGAAAGGGTCGTTTACGGTGAATTTAGCCGTTTTCGGTCCATCCTAGGCTGTTATTCCGCTCGCCTGGAATTAGTAGGTATTGAGACGAGAGCTTAAAAAAAACCCAAAGTATCATCTACATCGAATTTTCTATCTATAAAGTTGCTGGATGAGACTTTTGGAGAAAGTTAAGTTAAGCAAAAAATATCTCCGGAAAATAAAAAAATAAACATCATTGTAAATCCATAAGATCCTTCGCTTCACTGAAAATCTAAAAAAATATATCACAAGTAAAAACGCCGATTATTTATTTATAATTTTGCGATAAAAATCGAATAAAATCCCAGATAACTCCAATATCATAATATTGTGTTGTATACACTGCACAATTCGATTAAATCATAAAAATCAATACGACGTAAAATAATGTGTTATTTATATATTGGATATCAATTACCATCCATAAGTAATATTGTTGCATTAAACACAAAATAAAATAAACTATAACCCATAAAAAACAAAAATAACTAAAATAGCATCTGAACACAGCTCGTCCATTGAAACTCCTAGTGTAATATTAATATGGATAACATGCGATGTTGTAAAATAAAGAAATTTAAATAACGATGTGTATTACCATAGGTTAAATAACGATGTGTATTACCATAGGTTAAATAACCCCGTTATTAAATATATAGGTAATATTACTTACGTTTGTCCAATCTCGGAGAGATGTAAGTCTTCTCAAATTTAAAAAATATATGCCTTTCAAAATAAAGTTGTCAGAAAAATTACAGGTGTTCATAATCCAATATAAGTGACTGCAAAACGTTGAAATAAGTTTGAACTTTGAAGTCGAAAATCGCATTGATTCGCAATGGTGCGGGGCTAGAGACATACACGAATTAAAAAAAAAAAAAAGTTTTTTAAAGGTGAAATTATGGTTTTCAAATTTCGATGATGACATTGCGAACTGTTGGCTGCTAAATGATGGCTTGAAGCAAAATTTGAAACGTGAATTCAATGAGGTGGGTGGGGCTGGGGACATGTGTCTCTGGCCCCAATAAAAGAATAATTAGTTTTATGATTAACTTAAAACTTTGCAAATTCTGAAAATGGTCTTGCAAATTGTTGCTGATTGACTGCTAAATAATGACGTACAAAATAATTTAATATTTTGATTGGGCGGGGTCGGAGACATGTACGTCATATTTGTGTGTGGTCTAAATACTTTCCGCAATGAACTTACATATCATGTGTGATCGGTTTTTTCACGGAGTTGCAGGGTCGGCGAAAGAGGTAAATGAGGTACTTGCCTAGGTTAGCACTTAGGTGAAGGTGATATCATTAAATACTCGAAATATTATTTTATTATTATTAAAATATATTTATTTTATTACTATCAAATAAAAACTTGTTTTCTTCCTAATAATAGTAGTAGTTATATTATTTGCTGTATTATAATTATTTACATACACAGTCGTTGCATATTATTATTATTATTATACTCGAGCATCAAATCGCACGACGAATCGGCAATACCAAAATGAGAACGTAAAGTATTTTGAAAATGGTTTAAATATTACCTGGGTGTAACGTTATAAACGTTACTCAAGTAAAACCATTTAAACATTATCCAAATTTAACGTTGTTAACATTGTACGGAGTCTTTTCGTAACGTTTAAACCTTTACGTGCAAAATATCATCCTGATCGTTAACTGATATCGACAGCTATTGAGCTCAAAATGTCAAAAATACATACATTTTACCCGACTTATCAGTGTGAAACCAAACATTTTACAGGAATGGTGAATTTCCTTTAACAAATACCATTAACAGTCTCGATTTCTAGAGCACTTGAATAAATATATACACAAAAATAATCCACGTTGATTTAAAAATACTCGTAAAAATAATTCATTTCGCTGTATTTTGACATTTTTTGCTTTTGTATAAAAACAACAATTATAACTAAAAAAAATGTAAATATAGCAGAGGCTGCTTGTTATGAAGCTTGTATAAAAATGTCAGATCTAACAATAATAACATAATTTTATGAAAATTGTTCATTACTGTTTTTTTAAGAATACGAGTAATTCGGTAATGAATTTTCAAGTTTTAGAATTAAAGATTCTAAATTTTAGAAACAATAACGACTTCCTAAAAACGATATATTTTGAAATTTTTGGAAACGAAAAAGTAGACACTTAAAAATGTTTTGATAATTATTATCAATTTGACTGCCACGTGGGAATTTATATTACACTTATAACACGACTAATTATGTCATTATGTGTTAAGATTGTTAAAATATATAATATGCACTTCTCATAATTTGTGTGTGTGTGTGTGTGTGTGTGTGAGCGTGCGTGCGTGCGTGCTTGTGTGGGTGTGTGTGTGTGTGTGTGTGTGTGTGTGTGTGTGTGTGTGTGTGTGGGTGTGTGTGTGTGTTCGATTTCACTTACGTCACGTTAATCCATTGGTTAATATGATATTTCGGCTGTGAACTTTTACGAACGCAAGCGTGTGAACGTTTTCGTTTTGAATAATCATTTAATCCGAGTGCGTGGCGTTGTTTGAGGATTATTTTTTTATTACTCAAAATTCGTGTAGAATAACGGTAATTCATGTAGTGATGTGATTTGATAAGAAAAAAATATGGAAATCATTAAACTAAAAAGAGATTTATAGTGTGGTATGTACCTATTATTCACAGGAATAACGGATGTTTAACGTAATGTATAATTATCATAATGATACCGTTATGTTTTAGAGCCACAATAGGGTACCGGTCTCTCGGTCACAGCCCACGGGGTTCAGAATTTATCGCCTCGGTCAGTAATTTATAACCCTGTCTTTTTTATATCGGTTTACTTCGGAGTGAAATTAAATATCCAGTGAGAAAAAAAATACCAGATAGCCCAGTCATCCGAAAAAAAACAAATTATAATAAGTATGTAAGGTATAATAATAATAATAATAATAATAATAATAATAATAATAATAATAGTACCGTTACCGCATGCATAACGATACCCGACATCAGACCAGTTTATTACATGGCATACAGCAGACGCATTATACACGTTTTACTTCTTACGCTATGTGTAGTGTTATTTAAGATTCTCGTTAAAAAAAAAAAAAAAAAACTATAAGAGAACGTCCATACGGTTGTGAGATGTAAATGTATGTGTATGCACAATGTATCGTTTATTTGAACGATTTTGTGTTTATCCTGGACTTTAAGTGCAGTTTACAATCACCAATGTTTATGTAATTTTAAAAGTTGTGAGACATTTGCGGCCGGCACGTTGGCTGTTGACATTTTATTGGTTTCATTTGTTACATCTACCATCCACCACTTCCCGGGACAACCAATAAAAGGTCGTCCGATTTCTAATCTGTAAGTAATAATTGTTCCTGAAGAAGTAAGTACTTTGCCCCATGGGATATTCTTGGTTACTCGGACAAGTTGATGGAGATGGGTGTATTGGATTTTAAAGAAGTGACAGATCATTTCTTTAGATAAACGATTCTGAGCAAAGCTTCAGGATTAAAATACACCGTTTGAATTTCTTCAAATAAATTTTTTTCTGAATTGTTTAAGACGTTAATGAGTAAAGTCATATTACATTTTCAAAAATTTTTATCAAATATTTTAAACTTTATTAGGGATAAACTTTTTTCAAACAAGGTATTTTCAAAGTTCTATTATTAGTTCAAAAGTTTTCAAATTTTTTTCAAGTATTTAATAATACGTGAATAATGTATGGTGAAAACTTCAAAGTTTCTAGCAACATTACTTCTGGGGTTATGACCAAATTACTAAAGTCGATTTAATGAAATTGTTTACGGCGAATTTTTCTGTTTTCGGTCCATTCTAGGCTGTTATTCCGCTCGCCTGGAATAAGTATTGAGACGAGAGCTTAAAAAACCTCCAAAGTACCATCTGCATAGAATTTTCGATCTATAGAGTTGCTGCATGAAACTTTTGGACAAAGTTAAGGTGAGCAAAAAGTTTTTCCCGAAAAAATAAAAATTTTAAAAATAAAAAATAAAAATAAACTCCATTGTAAAACCATAAAATCCTTCATTTCACTTACAATCTAAAATATAACTTAAATTAAGTTCGGGATCATGATCGCCTTAGAGAAAAATATAGAAATCGCCTTTGTTCGAATCGTAACTTTGGGTAAACTTTAAACTGTAACTTTGTGTCATTAACTCCGATTTATTTTCATAATTTAAATTATGATTCACACTTTATCGTTCGACGATTAGGGTGTAATGAAAAAAATATTCATGTTACGAATATGTAAATGATTTGAATAAATAAGGCGAAATTTCTTTACCTCTAAAACATACATTTTATAATTAATCGATGGGTTCATCATATTAGCAATGAAGATTATGCTCACACTCAAAATGTTTGGAAAACGTTTCGGGTAAAATCAATAGGTGAATATTGTGATTTATATTTAGCAACTAATTTATATACTCGCTGACGTATTCGAAAATTTTTGAGATACAGTGGAACCTCGATTATCCGTGTTCGCAATTAACCATGCTCACTCTTCCAAAAATTTAAAAATAAGAATGGACCGTAGATATATAATACGTATGTAGTTATAATCGAACATTTTATATTCCATTAAACACGATATCGACAAACGTATTAATGACATTTTTGACCATAACAATATGATAACAATATAAAATTGTACCTATGTATTTCTAAATATAATTAAATAAATAATTTCATTATTATAAAAAGTCTTGATTAACCGTGGTTTTCATTTATCCGTGTGACCCCTCCCCACCATCACCTCGGAGGTTCCACTGTATCTGTTAAGAAACACTTGAATGAAATGTATTGCATTATATCGCTGCAACAGGTTTCGCATTTTACTGTATGCTGGACATAGGCGAAACTACGCCCTGGGCCAACTAGGCCTTGGCCCAGATTAATGAGCTCCGTATTAATGTATGACGTATAAGCAATACAATATATTAATGAGCGTTTACAAAGAGAAAAATTATTATTGAAAATAAGTAAAAAAAAGCTCAAAATTATAACCATAGTTTATTTTATATAACAACAATAATCGTAATTATTTAACCAAAATTATTGCCAGTAAAATTTGAACATTGCAATTATTTACAAAATTTTTTAATTATAACGTGGAACTCAAATATTTTACTATTATATTAATTATAGTTATCGTTTATTTATAATAATAAATAAAGACAAAGTTAAGTTGAGCAAAAAGTGTCTTCAGGAAAAAAAATAAACATCATTGTAAAACTTCGTTCGCTTCACTCAGAATCTAAAATAAGTAGGTACCTGCGCGTGGCTATTGATTACCTGCATGTATAATAGACGTCATACATTATGCGTTTTTTTATACACATTACAATGTAACTTATTTACTTGTTAATCAAGTAGTACACGCCTTCATATATGTTTTCAATTTTTGTTGCAACATAGCATTCATAACATTTAAATACTAAATGGGTCGCTAAACATTGTACGATGTTTATCATTTACTACGATTCACGAGCTTTATTAAAATAGCAAGGAAATGTTTAGGTATTAGAAGCATGGTGGTTATATGACTTCGTTATTGAATGGATATTCACGATATGACTGTATTTTATGATACGATACGTATTTTTTAATTATGTCAGCTCTACCAGCAGTGTACCTATGAACGACGGATCGCGGGAATCGGTCGTATTTTCAAATAATTTTTACAATATTTATAACAAAGCGTGTACAGTGATTTCCATTTTCGATAATTGTATTCTGTATTTTTTTTAACATCATGAATACATAATTAGACAATCTCATAAATCAGTAAAAAAAAAAAAAAAAATAATAATAATAAATAAGGCCGAGATGGGATCTATCCACCGTCTCCCTTTCACCCGTGAATACGTGGCTTAAGTCGTCATCGGCCGTATCCGAATAGAGGAAGGGAGAACGAATCGAATCGGATGCTCCGAGAAAGGCGTTTTTTTAAAAATCACGTAGCCGAGAGACGGACGGACCAAGCCGGTTCTCGTCATTCTTACGGGCTGTCGCGTTCGGTAAGTTTGTGTATCGCCTTTCTCGTCTCAACGTCGTGTTCCTGGTTCGTAGCCATTCTTGTCACCAAACACAGTTTAATTTTTCTTCACGAGGAATCAATATCCGGTATGTATGGCTCGAGCGAATATTTTACTCATTTCATTTAAACCGTCTTTTCCGTATATATCTAGCCGGTCAATCAAATATAACTTAGAGTCACTAGAAGCAGTTGTGAATTAATAGTTTATTCGTGAAAAGATATAGGAGACGATTTATTTAAAATTAACTTTTTAGTGAATATGTTCATTATCTATAGACGGACAATTTAATTATTGAATTCGAGTGATTTGGTTTACGTAAAACATCATATTTGTACGATTTCAAAATTGTTTTACAAAATTATTTTTATGTACGTAGTAGTTACTAGCTATGTTTATATTTTCATGTTATCGGTCTCGATAACTTTTAAACAAATTTGTTTTTTAGTTTGAAATATCTAAATACTGTGAAATGGAACGTTTTTATAAATATTATTAAATCGACGTAAATTATTTTTATTATTAAGAATTACATTTTTTTTTTTAATTAAACTATTTCATACTTTGTTAAACTGTTATTTGAATTGTTGGAACAAATGCACTTTACCACGCCCCTCACGAATTTCGATTTTTTTTTTTTTAAGACGTGTTTATTAACGCTGATTTCGGAACTGTTTTAATTTTTTTGCGGAAACCATTATTTTGGAAGTTATAGCCTTCCAAAGTTTGCGATTTTTTGTTTATACGCATTCGCGCCACACTACTTCCGCGCGTATAATAATTATTAAAAAGAAAAATCCTTTTTTTATAGATTGTTTGCGCTATTTTGACATTGAGCGTCGCTTCGCTCCGCAGCTACGTTCGCTTTGCTCACTTCGCAAAACTCCCCTCACTTGCTCCGCAAGCTCGTGTCGCGCCCCGAGCGCTTCGCGCTCGGCATTCAAATCGATATCAACCCTCGACTTGCTGTGCAACGTGGGGACATTTCGGCTTGATAATCAACTTGTTATGCAACGTGGGGACATCGTAGTATACTCCCCCCGAGTTTTAAGCACAAAAACAAATTCTCCTCGATTGGGGGAATGTGGAAATATAGTGAAATTATTGAGCATGAAAAAACTCACATTAAAAAAAAAAAAAAAAAATTAAAAAATGTCAATTTTTGGTATTTTAAAGTAAAAAACACGTGTTTTGGGAAAATCGATCTTTTTTAACTTTTTTGCCCATAACTTCCAAAAGAAGTTTGACCGACTTTTTTTGAAAGCACCACCAAATTAAGCATGTAAAAATAAACATTTTGAAAAAAAAAATTCCCAAAAAACGTTTGGGAGCTAAACTGCAGTTATGCCTCAGTTCTATTACCTTTTGAAAGTCTATCTTAATAGTAATCTTAATAATAACAAAAGAAAATAATAATATAATTAATAATAGGCGACAATCCAATACGAAAACGTAAGAAAGCAAAGTATACAGCGTTTGGCGCATGCATGCGCGTAAATGCGTTAAATCGTACGCGCTCCGCATATTATAATTATACGCGCGGAAGTAGTGTGGCGCGCATGCGTATAAACATAAAATCGCAAACTTTGGAAGGCTATAACTTCCAAAATAATGGTTTCCGCAAAAAAATTAAAACAGTTCCGAAATCAGCGTTAATAAACACGTCTTTAAAAAAAAAAAATCGAAATTCGTGAGGGGCGTGGTAAAGTGCACTTTAGCCGAATTGTTTCCCGAAAACAATGATTTATTATCCTTGCCTAAAATCTATGACAAGTCCGAAGTTTGAAGGGACAAAAGGTGAACTTCGTTTTCAATCTCTACATTTTTTTGTTTACTTTTCTTGCATCATTTTCATAAGTTTTATAATTTTTAAGTGTTTCTAATCTCAATTATATTCTTTTATATGTAATAAAATTAGTATTTACAGTTAAATTTATACAAATTTACATTAATATTGTAGGTGCATAATTATTATTATTATTAAAGACTCAAATCTGTGTTCCAAAGTATTTAAGAACATAGTATTTTTTAGGCTCTGAGTCAAGTTAATATTAGCTCATGATTTTATAAATGTAAATTTAAACGATTTTCGAAACATTTGTATATTAATATTCGTACGCATAATTTTTTTTTACACTCCTGTGAGTAAGATTTTTAGTATGCAACGTGTTGAATGTATTTAGTTATTTCTATTTCTAAAAAATTTACCACTCGACGCAAAGGCCTATTTCTCCCCTTAATACGTTCGTGAGTATGTATTTATATCACTCGTATGTTTTTATTACTTTATGGTCTTATGGGTAAAATCAATAAAAAATACACATTTTATTAGATGCTCAGGTATCGTGACAATTTTGAAAATGTTTTGAGATAGTAGTAAAATATTAATGCAAATTCATGAATACTTTAAAACAAATGAATAATCTTGATTGCGATGGGTGAATATATTATGAGTTTTAAATAACCCAAGTTAAAATTATCTAGTTTTCAGATGGTCTAACGTTATGTTGCCATAAACTGACAAACACAACACCTATATGGCTAAATAGCTTATTAATGTAATACCTAAGCGTTCAAGTTATCTAAATATGTTACGAAAAATATCGTTAAATAATACATAAATATGTAATCTTAACGAAATATGTAAAAATATTTCAAATCAATGATCGTTTAACTGAAAATGGCGTAAAACGAATTAAACACTCACCTAAATTAATTTATTAAATCACATTAAAAATTATATTTACATTCACATCCGTGTTCTAGACATTACCATATTTTAACTGCGGTATTTTTTGATGCTATACTCGTGTTTGTGTTCGACTACAACAGTAGGTACTTGTGTTGTGAGTTTTTGCGCGATGCAGCTAGCGGGAATATAAAACTTGTCTATTTATTATATTAATAATAATAATAATTATTGTAATGAATTGGTGCTTTTGAATTTGTTTTTAAAATTGTCCGAATCGAATCCCGAGTTTTAAAATTTGTCTGATGTATTGCATACGGCCGGGGGGGGAGGTTATCTCTTCAGGGGGAGTATTCTTTCAGAAGGTACTTGTTTAACGATCAGTGTTTGTTGTACCTATTTTTGTGTTATCAGGAATATGAAGATAGCTATAATACTCTTGAGCATTGCGGCCATCGCCCAGATCGATGCGAGCCCAATTACCCAGGATGATCTTGACTGGGAATGGATTTCGTTCGTAGTGCGTAGAGATTTCAATTATTATATGGAAGTAGCTAAACGATAATTGTTATATTATCAATGTTTTGTTATAATTTCAGATTCAATACAATAAAACTCATGAAACTGATGAAGAATATCTGTACCGTAGAAGAGTGTTCACAGAAAATTATAAATCGATTGTCGAACATAATGAATTATACGATAAAGGTCTAGAACCTTATGAATTGGCTCTTAATGCTTACTCAGATTTGGTATGCGTATCAAAATTTAGAATTTTGTTCACCATATACTTTACTTTCGCTCGATTTCGTTTTATTTTTGACGTTTTCAGACACACGACGAGTTTGTCCAAAGAATGGATGGTATCGTACAAGATGTAAATGTTAGTGATTTGACCACTGTAGTTAATATTTCAATCCCAGATGCAATTGATTATAGGACCAAAGGCTATGTTACACCAGTTAAAGACCAAGGTGCATGTTCATCAGCTTGGGCAATCAGTGCAGTAAGTATAATTATCTGAAAATTAAAAAATCATTGAATTACATTGCAAAATTATCAACACGAACAATGTTCAATTGTATTTCTCAATATACATAGTTATTAATTGAAATAAATTTAAGAAAATAAGTATATGTTGTTAAAATTGGAATTTGAGTTGAACACAAATAAAATATTCAGTTTTGTATGAAATTATTAACTACTTATATACAATAATAATTTAAAAATCAATATTAATTTATGAGTGAATTGATTTGTCTAGGGTTTAAACCAGGGTGGTCCAACTTTTTGAGGTTTGCTGGCCAATTTACACTTTCTTAAACACACCGGGGGCCGCCAGAAGAAAAATAATTATATTTTACCTATTTATATTTTATTTTATAATTTTATATTATGAATACATTATTATTACATTACAGATTAAGTTACTTACAATTTAAATTAATTAGAATATAAGAATTTAGAATTAGTTAATTTATGTGATGATTGCTATTGTTTTTCATTAGCCAATTTTTCGAAATCAATTGAACACCCTGTAGTAGCTAGTCTAATGCACGAGTTTCAAGATGAATTTAGAATACGGATTCTTGATTTGGACTTTATTAAATTCATTGTAGAAAAGGGCGATTCACAAATATACGTACTTCCAAATAGTGACAACATTTCAATAAAGCAAACCGATTGATTTTCATTTTTTTTTAAATTTCTTGACATGATGAAAATATGTAGAATCATGCGTTTTTAAATATTTCTAATTTTTTCCGAAAACCTTCAATATTACTATAAAGTTGACATATATTTTGTCCTCTTCCTTGCAGTTTTAAATTTAAAATATTTAAATGAGATGTCAGATCAGTGAGAAAAGCAAGAGATTTTATGAATGAAATACTTTATGAGTCTTCATAAAATTGTTATCCAATATTTTTAGATATAAGAAATTCAAAAACTTCACTTCTCAATGCAAAAAAAGATTTCAAACAATTCTCTTCACTCAGCCACCTTACTTCACAGTGTAACGGGATATCACCATACTCACTCTCCATTTCTTCTAAAAATGTAATAAATGCTCTATCTTTGAGCTTTGTTACCACCACGAATATAATTAACAATGCTCATCACTTTTTTCATAGTTTCATTAATTTTAACAAACTTGCTACAAAGCGATTACAATCATATTATTATACCAATATACAATAAATCATTTAACTACTAGCTTAACATTTCTTTTGGATTCATAAAAACTGTTTACAAATGGTTCTATATTATTCTTATTTGCTAATTTCAACATGTGATTAATTGGTGAGTATGACATTAAATTAGTAGAAGAAGAAAATGGGTAAAACAAGTCAGTATTCCTAAAATTACAATTAGTTACCTTAAAATTAATCATTGACAATAGTTCAGGACTATCTATAAAATTATTAATTAGCTTACACAAAAATATTAAATCTAATTTATTTCGACGTAATTCTAGAGAGTCTAACTTTAAACAATTAAGTGAATGTGTATAAGATGAATGTGGAGCTCTATAAAATATATTACAATTAAAAGATACAAATCGAAAAAATCGATGTTGTGTGGTTTCTATGTCGTGTTTTAAGTTAGTTGATGAGGAGACCAAGGAGAAGATCGACTCCCGGGAACTCCCATCGTATTCCTACGTTTTATAGCATAAACGCCATAAACTATAAATATAAAACAATAAAATGTAAAATTTATTCTATCATATCACGATTTTGTTACATATAATTGTGCCTTTAATTTTTAATGAATAAAATCAATAATTAATTAAACTCTTGGGGGGGAGGGGCAAAAAAGTCTTCGAGGGCCTCGGGTTGGACCACCCGGGTTTAAACGTTTTACGTTATTTTTAGATTCTCAGTGAATGTAATGGATTTACAATAATGTGTGTTTTTGTATGTGTTTTCACTTCGTCGGGTAGAAAGAATTGTTCAAAAGCTTCAATTAGTATTTCTTTGAATTGGAAATTTTATCTAGTTCGTACTTTAGACAAGTTGTTTTTCTCTGTTTTCGATAGTTTTTTCAAACGTAGAGAAAACTACTTAAAAATTGGGTACCCGGTAACTTCCCCGTAACCACTTTCCCGTTAGACATTTCCTCGTCCAATACGTTTCCCCGTAAGACATTTCCCCGTCCAAATAACAAACATAAACGTTTTTATTTAAAAAATTACATTTATCTAAAACATTTTGTAAAATCTAATAAAAAAAAGCTGGTAAGTGAGATGATGGTGGTACAAGTTCGTCCATCGTCCCTTCGGTCCTCGGACAAGATATTGGTGATGAATGTATTAAGTTTTAAAGAAATGATGACTCATTTCTTTAGTATAAAACGATTCTGAGCAAAGCTTCAGTGTAATATAATATATTATTATTTAAATACTGTTTACGTATTTTACGGTTATTTGTATAATTTTTGGTGAGTTATAATAATTTATTAAAGTGTGTATAAAAAAAAATCCTGACTAACGATTTTTGAATTTTTGTTAGGATAATTAGGTAGGTATATGAGTAAGGTCATATTAAATTTTCAGAACTTTTTGTCAAATATTTAAAATTATATTACATAAAAACTTTCAAACAATTTGGTAAATTAAAAGTTCTATATTTAAGTCAAAAGTGCTTTAATTGTTCTGAAAATTTTGTCCAATATAAAAAAGTATGTATTTGATATTGGATAAAATTTTCAAGTTTCTAGCTTCAATACTTTTCGATTTATGACTAAATACCTAAAATCTGAACAGTGAAAATCTCGTTTATGGCGGATTTTTACCGATTTTACCGTTTTTACTCAGTTTTTCGATAGTTATTCTTGATTACTGGAAAAACTATGGAGATTTTGGAAAAATGACCTCTCTAAAGTACCATCTCAGTTCAATTTGGAATCTAAAAAGTTGCTGGATGAAACTTTTGGACAAGGATTTCTATACGAAAAAGTGTTTACAGAAAAAAAAAAGAAAAAAATAAAAAAAAATAAAAATAAAAAAAAAAAAAAAATAAACATCATTGTAAAACCATAAGATCCTTCGCTTCACTCAGAATCTAAAAAAAAATAATAATAAACATCATTGTAAAACCATAAGATCCTTCGCTTCACTCAGAATCTAAAATAATACAAATAAATACCTTATAATTGTAAATTATGAGTGATTCCAATTAAATACTCATCTAGATTTCGTTCATGGTAAGAACTTACTATTTTTTTAATCCGTGCAGTTGTATCCTTAAATTTTTTTTGATTAATTTATTTATCAAAAATAATTTATTTATATTAAATCAATTTTTTTATGACTAATTTAATTTTATGTATTGGACGGGGAAATGTCTTACGGGGAAGTGGGTACGGGGAAACGTCTGACGGGGAAATGGCAGATACGGGGAAGTGTACGTGAATCAAAAATTGAGTGAAAACAATAAAATTTTCTTTTTACGAAATTTTCATAAAATTCGTTTTTTTTACTTGGCCATATCTGAAAATAATAGTGCTAGACATTTAAAATGTTCGCTAAATGATAGCATGACACAGACTTGAAAATTTTTTATATATATACATATATCAATAAAAATTATTTGTATACATTTTGAAGGACCCTAATTATTTTAAAACGTACTTTTCACAAAATAAATAATTTTAATTAACGATTTAAAATTATTAATACATTATAAAATAAATCTACTTATTTGCTATGTGCAATTTGTACATCTGATTATCTAACATATTTTCACGGATTAATCATTTCCTGTACAAGTATTAATTTATTTATTATTTATTTTATTTATTTATAATATTATTTTCGAACTAGGTTTTTTCCGTTTCTAAATTAAAATACCAATTATTTATGTTATCTAATAATAATACAATAATTTTTCCGGTCATTGTAAAACATGTTTAGTGTAATTTAATTTGTTAAAAATTTTCTTTGGTTTCCATTTTAAATGTGATTCAACGATGTTCATAGAAAAATATGCTGAAACAGGCTCAGATCCAGGAAAAAATGAACAATATACGTAGATAAAATAATATATCAAATACACATAATTTAATTTTTTTTGATCAGCCTTTTTTTCTTTGTTTTCCATTTTTAAATGGATAGTAACATTCGTTTATTGTAGTTTTATTTCAAAACTATTCGCGGTCGTTTAAAAATTACAGTTTAATGTTCATATGTATTTTTATATACAACTTTAAAATACACGGCAGGAAGGGTGATATTGTGGATACGTGTATGTTTTGAAAAAATATTTTTTCGTAAAAATCGTGACTTTTATGTACTTTGTGAATTAATAACGTATTAATTTCAATGAAATATGCATACTGTTTTTTATAATTTCAGGCAGGAGCGATAGAAGGTCAAATGTATCGACTTACTAAGAAGCTAACACCGATTAGCGTTCAAAATTTAATCGACTGCTCATCTGTTTACAAAAACCACGGGTGTAGTGGTGGTACCACGCTGGGCGCTTTCCGCTACATTAGCAACGTGGGCATCAACAACGAAGTTGATTATTCTTATGAAGCCAAGGTAAGTTGCAGTGTAATTTTCCGAAAGCTCATTTCATCTAGTTTAAACTGCAAAAAATTAAAAAAAGTACTTTTTTTCCGAAGAGCGATTTTAAAGTTCATTGAATGTTTACTTGGTTAAAAAAAGAAATAAATCAACTACGAATAAAATTAGAGATAAATATATGTTGGGTCTTTAGATATTTAAATTGTTACTGATATTATGTAAACATACATGTTCCATTTTAAAATCAAACAATCTGAACATAGTATATAATTTTAAAGCCAAATAACAGCTCTCTAGTGATCAATAATTGAAAGTTTTTTTTTTTTATATATAAAATGGTTCTGAAAACAGAAAATTTTTATCTAACTTCATTGTTCAATTTTTTTTTTTTTTTGGTTGTTGCAGTATTAAACTGGATAGTTGAATATTGTTCGCCCGAAAATTAATGATTATCGGCAATGCGCAGCCGAATCAATCATTATTATTAATTATTATTATACAACAGAACGCGACGCTGACTAACCTGATCTATTTGTGTTATATATTTTTTTTTTGTTCTATTTTTTTGTATGTTCGTAGGACGGACAGTGCCGGTTCGACAGCAACAAAACTGTGACCTCCACTCACGGTCTCATGGTGGTTCTCGGGAATGAAACCTTGCTCAAGACTGCCGTCGGTCTCCTGGGACCGGTTTCCGCCACCATCGACATCAAACAGAGCGGTTTCCGTTCGTACAAGTCGGGCATTTATTACAACGCCAACTGCAGCTCTACAGACGTGAACCACGCGGTGCTCATCGTCGGCTACGGCTCCTACGGCCCGGGAAGGGACTTCTGGATCGTGAAGAACTCGTGGGGCCCAACATGGGGTGACAACGGTTACGGGTTGATGGCTCGTAACCGAAACAATCACTGCGGAATCGCCACGTTGGCCAGCTTACCGATGCTGTGATACCTTTCGAGTATTCGCGAACCCTGAGCCGACGTTTACGACGCGTCAATAGATTCATGTTTAACTCTTTCGTATCTTCTCAATAACGTTTTTTTTGTTAATCTGTACGTCGGCTTTTTATGTGGTTTTTTTCAATTAAAAATAAATAAACACCAAATAACGTGTTATATATTGTCTCGTTAGTCGTTTTAAACATCACCATCAGTCTCTTCTCTTCCTAATCCGTCATTCGTTTCGTCTAGATTAAATTAAGCATCGAAGATTCCCTAAAAACGTAAGTGTTTCCAGTGGCGGATTTGAGGGGGGGGCGACGTGGCGATCGCCCCCCCTAGGATTTTTTTTTGTTACCTGAACTATACCACTATAGATGTATTAAATCGTAAAGCAATGATAAATCATTTTTTCAATAAAATGATTCAGAGTGGAGAATCAGTTTTATATGAAATTTGATTAAAACAGTCGATTTCGTCAAAACTCAAATCACAAAAAAAAAAAAATCAGTACGTTTTCAGTTACGTCCTTGTTAATTAATAATCCATGATACCGATTCGCCCCCCCCTTAAATAAGCTTCAGATCCGCCACTGAGTGTTTCATATGCGATGGTTCACGGATGAAAAACGGTTGTAATACATTTTAAAATACTTTCCGATTCACCGGCAACGAAAATATTATAGCAGTGTACAAACCGTACATTTGTCACAATCACAACAATATTACTAATCGTTAAATTAACGATACTTGAATTTAGTTGGTACATACTATCATATAGAAACAATTGAATTATTTTTAATTTGATTTCATATTATGACACGAGTAAATTATTTTCAGGAAAATTTGGGTACGTAGATAAAGTTATGTATAGTGATTTGGATTCACTCCCGTCATTATTATAAAATAAATGAATTTAATTCAGTAATATTGTGTTCTAAAGTGTAAAGTAAACGAGCCATATTTCAATGTCTCATCTTTTGTGTGGAATAAAAATATTCAAATTGTTTGAAATTGTATTTATTAAGGTCTTATAACATGAATGAAATTACTATTTAAATGCATTTCATTTTGTTTATAATAAAAATAAGAACACGTAATATTTAACAAAATAAAAAAAAACCTATTAATACAATTATTGTTCTTTTGATAAAAACACGTGTAACGATTTTTTAAATATGTTACAAATAACTAAGGTACATATATTATTTTCAGATTTCTATGAAAAATCATTTTTTGTTAAAATATGAAAGGCCATTCACTTTAATAGATTATAAATTGATAAAATAATAAATATCGACAAATTATTGGAAAGAATAGTATGAATCGTGAAAACACGATAAAAGCGTCAAATTTTCGTAGAACATAAACAAGATCAACACCTAAGCATTTTATTTCAATTTATGAAATACGAACTACAAAGATAAGGAAAAGACTAAAGAGGCAAAAGGCTGTTCTTTTCAATTAATAAAAGTAACATAAGCTTATAAATATAAGTAAACCTAAATTTTATTAACATTAGGACAATTAACATACTAAATTAACTCTGTTTTGTTTATTTATTTTTTTAAATTTTTGATTAATACTAGAAAATAATTCAAATTCAAATTGAAGATTGTTCATTAACTATTTTTTTGCACCAAATAGAATTTAAAGTTTGAAAATTTGTTAGAAATTATTCATTTTTAATGGGATGTCTAACGTAGTTCTTCTTTGATTCTTTCTGTATTAACTAATTTATCTATGTTTAATTGGATGTCCTCGAATTAAGCTACTTAAATTTTACATTTATAATAAAAGGTGGACCCAGTAATTGGACCACCGCTTAACTATCTTAAATAGAACAGAATAGAACAGAGGTTGCCGACCTTTTTTGACTCACGGCACCATTAGTCGTTTTATAAAAATCCGGAGGCACCCTATAAACTACTTCGGTTTTATTTATCAGTGCATAAACATAAATAAAAGTAGCAAGACTTAGGTATGATAAATGTAGTAAAATGTACATACCCAGTATGTACACATATTATATTTTATAAAATAAATTATTTTATTGAACATTAACAATATATTTTTATTTTTAACTATTAATGCTTAATATTATTTGATTATCAAAATTATTTAAAAATTAGGAAACTTATGGAAGTAATGTGACTTGGGCTTGTTTTTTTTTTTTTTACAAAAACCTTTTATTCGTTGTCGAATAATTGAAATACATACTCTCATTTCTTCTTCAATGAACTCCATTTTCATTCATTTATTTGTTTTTAAGTTGATATTTGTAATAGGTAACTAATAATACATTTAATATGATAACAATTTATGGAAACTATTACTGCTCAGTATAATGTTTTAATTTTGTGTTTTTTGATTTTGTATTTTTGTATTTTTTTTTTTTTAATACATCAAAATTGTTTAATCAATTTTATTAAAATTAGAAAGAATACTGACCAATTTACCTGGTTGATGATAGTTCATAAATTTACCATCAAAAATTTGTTTTAGTTTCGCACCATTGCAATTCATCAGTCTACTTAACTTAATATGATTTTATTTAATGGGTGTATAATTCTAGCTGAATGTATGCATCATCTGTATATTGCATTAAATAAATTAATTAATTGGTAATTGAATGACAATATAATACATATTAACTCATACATTAAAATTATCACCATAATAATTTTCTACTTAATATTTATTCTAATTTTTTTTTTTTTTAATAATTAACTAATTAACTTAAAATTACAAAGTACTGGCATTTTATAGTAATCTTATTACTTAATTAAATTGATTGCCAACTGCCTAGACCTAATTTCAAATTATTAAAATTGAATGCATTATGTACCTAGATAGAATAAGTTCTATTGAAGGCCTAAAATAAAATTCAATATTGTTCAATATTATTATCATATGGCAAGTCTAGCAGGCAGTGTAAAATATGTAATTATATATATATATATATATATATATATATATATATATATATATATATATATATATATATATATGTGTGTGTGTGTGTGTGTGTGTCTGTGTGTCTGTGTGTCTGTGTTTTTGGATTGTCACCGTCAATATGTTATTTTATTATAGTGACTTTACATGCTTACAAGACTTTAAACAAGTCTCTTCCAACGATTGTTGTCATTAAATAGAGATGGTGTTAAACATGAACAAAATTCTTACGTTCATAAAATTGAAGTTGCAATAATAAGGTAAATGAGTCATTTTGTTTTTTTTTTTTTTTTTAGTAAGTATCAAGTATAATATATTTAATTTTTTTCAGGAATCTTGTGCAGTATTTTATGAGAAGAGCGTTCCATTGTCTTTCATTATGGTTCATAAACGGTTTAATAAAGGATTTTTTTATTTCTACCTAAAGCGGTACAATTGTTGATACTATTATTACAGACCCAACAGAGTGAGTTTTTTTGTTTTAAACTATTTTTTAATTCAAAATATATAAGTAAAACAAATTCACATGTCATTGAAATAAAATAGTTAAGCTACAATGTTTAGATAACAATTATATGATTACTTTTCTTTTGTGTGAATATTGATCAGGTTTTTTTTCATATCGTAGAACTTGCAGCAAATTTCTCTTGCTAGCATAGTTAAAATTTGTTTAGCGTTTTATTTAGTTGCCAAGAGGGGGTCAATCGATATTTTTAAAATAAGATCCATTAAACCTAAGCAAATTTAGGCTTAACGCTATTTTCTAAAAATGTAAAACATAACTACTGATTTTCTAAAATTTATCTATAAACAATATTATTAGTTTTTTGTTCAGGGGCATAGGATAGATATATACGTTTTTTCTGAACTAACATGGGAGTAAGCATATTTAAACATATCATTAGAAAAGTAAAGATCTGTGTTGTCGATTCCTGCAACTTTCATTGTCTGTCTTTGTGCTATATTAATTATAATTGCAACTTTAATGGAGAATCGTACGCGTTTGAATTCGAATGGATATTCATTTGTAATCATAGGTATTCTTAAAATAGAAATGTAATATGTATACAATTTGACCACTCTCAGCACCAGTCAGTATTTTGGCTTCGATAATATTGTTATTCAAAGACAAAACTCTAAATCTGGTTCCATCGCACAATTTGGAAACATTCAAATTTTGCATAAGAACAATTGGAGGACCTATTTTTAAATCAAATGTGAATGGTGGCAGACCTGACGGATTTAAAGAAATAAGGAATTCAATAGTGATATCTACAGCTTGATCGTGATCGGTTAGTGTGTCAATAGAAATATAGTTTTTTCTATCAACTTCAAACATAGAAAGTATACCTTATCGTTGATGATTTTGAGTGTCATTTTTAGGAGCTAGAATCGCACGTTCCCGGAGCTATTCATTGGATTTATTAGAAATTTGAGAGATTTGAGGATAAATTTTGTTGAGTAAATCATTTTGTTCACGAACCAAAAATGCAAACGACGAATATGTCTGTACCGTACTATCGACATTATTGTGGAAAGTTCCGTTTCCAATGTCCGGAAAACAAGAGAGTTCGTGAAAAGCGTTCTGCATATTTGTCACCAGCAAGGTGACCTACGGTTATGTATCGTCATATCGATAAGGTGCAGTGGTGGTAGCTGGTCAGGAGTGGGGACACCTGACAGTGGAAGAACACACGTTTCAATGTCTGTGTTTTTTTTGCGCAGTACACCGTAAAATATTAAAAAATAAACATCCATAAAGAAATAATTTATCCAATAAACGTATAGAACTAAAATTTAGTCTTAAACCTGTTCCGTGATGTACGCTTTCATTAGAAAAAAATAAATCCAAAAAATTGAAGAAAAAAATCTTTAAATAATGCAAATTGAGTCGCCAGAATCGTGGTTCGACCTCGAGGCACTGTATTACTAATTCGTATTGACGTGCCACTGCGCCAAAATATTTTGATGGCCTGTTAAGTAGGGATGCACAGCAATCATTAAAATTTTATTAATTATTTTCTAATCACCATTTTAGAGGGCGGTGTTAGTACAACCAGGTTGTGGACTGAGCTCACACGTGAATACGCTACGTAAAACTAACCATGGGAGAAACAGTCCCCTGTCAAGTCAACTCTCGCGAATTTTAGAGTTTGACCCCACGTTTTATTTTAATAAAAAAAATAAATAAAAAAATAGGGTGGTGAATTTCACATTGCCCCGGGGTAGCTATTTGACTTAATGTGACACTGGGTCCCTGTTACAGATGTATTCATTCGGTACTACATATTCTGATGAAAAAACTCATACGATACAGCATCATCAGCTTCGTTAAATCCGACTAACAATATTCCTATACAGAGAACTAGAAAACTGAGAAAGCGAGTTCCTTACTCTAGGTACCCTAGGTAACTTAGCCCATTAAATGCGGCTATACAAGGACCAACTCTTGTGTTATTCCCCAAGTAAGATGAGTAAGTGTATTGGAAAGTTTCATTAAACAGCGAGTCAGATGGTTAAGTAATAGTTTAACTATTAACTATTTAATTTAATAAGTTAACCTAACAATTTCGATGTTAATGATACATGCTTTAAAATAAAACAGTAATATACTTACTCGGAAAATTTAAAAGAAAATTAAAAGACATAATATTATATTGTGAAACCAATAGATTCTTCACTTCGCTCAGAAATTCGGAATAATTATTATTTTAGTTTAAAGTATGCTGAATATCCTAATTCATATGAATGAATAAATTTCATTTGAAATACCAAATGACTATATTATAGTAAACAAGGAGCAAGTATTTAAAAAAAACCCACCAAAATTTTCAGTGTAGCCACTAGTTGCATGTGCTACGTGGAAGTCGGGATGGGTACAGTCTTCCCGAATTTGATAAGAGCGAACATAACCTAAAAAAAAAAAATGTAATTCCAACCATCTCGTACCAATCTTCGAACATGAACGAAAATCCAAAGTCCGTATCGAAATGTAAATGTGGCCAAACTGAGTTTTCCATAAACTTCTATAGAGATATTTATTTTCTATATCCTAAAACCCTGTTTAGTTAGATTTTAATCGGAGTAGTTAGCATTTATATACTATTTATAAGTTATAACTCTATAGTTCACTGATCACTCACTACACGAGTTCACCACACGTTTACTTAATTGTTAACGGTTACTTTTTGTAGTTTATACTTCCAGGTGTTTGATTTTTTTATTATTCTTACGATATTATGCTTATTTATTATGTTTATTTTCTTTAAAATTAATTAATTTATTTTCTTGTTAAAGATTGTCATGTTATTAAACTAAAATATGTATGGATTTCAAAAATTAATTACAAATGTATTGATATGTACGTATGCAAGACTATATTACATTAATACTTGGTAGGTAGTATATTTAAATACAAGTTTTATTTTTTAGGAGATGATTTCATAGAAAAATTTAAATTACAGGTAGGTACCTACCTGAAAGCACATTGACCTTGCAGAAGATAACGTAAAATCATGATGGTGTTGTGAGAAAGTTTTATATATTTACTTTACTTTATTGTTGGTAGATTTTTTGCTGTCGAGAAGACTTAATGATGACCATGTACAGAATGAAAATGTAAGTGTCTCTTACAGGTTATAGAAGTGCTAACTTAATTAAAAACTATATTAATCTATTTCTTTAATACAGTTATTTTTATATTAGGGATGATCTAAGCATTAAGAAAACGGTTGCATTGAATTATATAAAAGCTACAATAATGATTGAATCTTATAATGAGAGCAAAATGATTAACATGAATTGATGGTAAAATACTTCTTGAATTTATTACTATTATCTGAAATTAATATTAATAACTTTATCTAATACTTATGATAAATTAATTGGGGTGATTATAATTATTTTAGTTAAAATATGTATTTACTATAATGTTTGAGTTATTATAATTAATTACTAATTATAATATTTAATTATGATTAAAAAGGGAGTAATTTTATAATATATTTCATTCATTTTGAGTTACTCAATATGAATATAACAATAAAAATTAAAAACACTCGCAATGGATTAAAATAATCCTGTTATTTTACTTTTTTTTTATACATGTTTAAAGAATAATAATTTTTAATTAAAAATTCATCTGAAAATGTGTCTCCCAGACTTATATTTTAATTTTATTTTATTGAGTTAAGGTATATAATATTAAGTTCACTCTAACAGTTATTAAATAAATAAGTATTATTTCTGTATATGAAATAACTAATATACCAAAAATATGAATAGAAACAAATTAGGAGGAAACCAAGTGATATTAATATTAGTTTGGGTCAGTGTTTAGTCTATTAGTTATTATTACACAATTAATTCAGAGTGACTAAGGTTAGGTTATTAAGAGTGAATTACGAGTAATTTTATGTTATAAAACTAATTATTATTAAAAAAAATTCCAAACTATGTATTCAGATTAAACATATGAATGAGAATTTAGTTGTTTTACTTTCTAGAATATTGTAACCTTAAGTGCTTAAATTCTGCTCATTTACTAAAGATCTCATGATGTTTCTTATGTTCTTGGGACTTAAATAAAGAAACTAGTTCATTATCAGTATAGTAAATAATGTAGATATTGATGAGAACTTAATATACCTCTTACTTACATTGTAAATTAACTGAGAGTAAAATATGAATTATGATATTATCTCATTTATTGATTTACATATCATTAATGATAATTGATTAACATTCAAAATAATATAGACTTATAATTTGTAACATTGAAAAACAAGTACTTATTAATTAATAAAATCAATTTTTCTCAGTAAGTATATTTTTTTCTAATTAAAATACATTTTTACCGTTACTAATTTTTGTACATTGACTGAATTAGTTATGTGTTCAATTTTTTTAGTATCATACTTTATTGATAAATTGTTTATTCTCTAGTATATATTTTGATTAAAATTGATTGATGTAATATTAATTGCTAAATGATGACATTGCAAATTTATAATTTAAAGATTTTAATTTCTTAGTATTACAATTCAAAATGTTATCATTTTTTAATTTCTAACACATTTAAATAATTCCAAACATTTTAAGTAAAGTCTAATGTCTATATATGAGTGATGTTAATACTAATGTAAAATAAATAATTTTTTAATAATAACTAACATATGTTTAATTAATCTATACAATTAAAATATAAATATTACTTTTTTCAGAAGAACAATTACATTATTATTTGACCAGAACATAAACATAATGATATAGAAATAACTAAAAAACTAAAATTTAACATGCTTATCTAAATATATACACTGTACAGACATATTTATGATATGTAGTTATATTAATTAGTAAATATAGTTAAAATTTTGAAAATGTATATAAAAATCTCAGAAATAACTTGAAACATTCTATAAAGATAATTTTTTACATCTAATAACTAATGTATTTATTTTTTTTTTATTTAAAAAGCCATATGATAGATTCCCAACTCATGTAAGGTTATAACAACTTAAATCTTTATTTATTATACTTCATTACTTTGCTTTGGATTTTACATTATGCTTGTGAAATAAATACTATGGTAATTGTTGTGATTAATTACTTCATATTTGATTCATTTCTTATTAATTGACCTTCACTAATGTGTTTTATTTTCTTTCAGGGAGGTTAACTTACATTGAAAATCAGTGTTCAGTAGAGTTCAGTCAAGTTCGGAATAATCTCACGGTTAGTTATTACTTAACTTATTTTTATGAATTAAAATTATAATGTTACGTATTAAATTTTATAGGTTAGAGATGTTACTTCAAGATCTGAACGAGTCAATGCCACCTTTCAAATCGCCCAGAATGTCCAAAGACTTAATGAGCATCAAGACGTCTTGAGGTTTTTGCGCAGTGTTGGTCACTTCAATGATGGATACGTTCAGAGAGAAATCGGAGAATATGGTCAGCATTGAAGACAGCCGTTAAATTATTATTTTATATTCTTTTTTTGTTTTATTTTTTTGTTTGTTGTAAAGATTTATGTTGTGAACGCTAACTTAGGTAAAATAATAAAATTAAATAACCCAATAATTTTTTAAAGTAAAGGTAATAAACACTAATATAACTAACAATAATATTAAACAGCATCTCAGAATTCTATAAATTACTATTAGTGTGACCAATTCTTTTAATACTTCAAAAACACTTCCAATTTTCAAATTATTCTGTTATAAGTATTTTGTAGATATGTAGATTTTCCTAAAAAAAAAAAAAAACACCTATGAATTCATATTTCTAATGAAATTAATAAAAAAATACAGTTTTCCACAATCCTATTTTATACTCGATATTGGTTCTCATTTTTTAGTAAAATTATTTTCTGTCATGAAATTTTCTTTTTTTTTTGTCATTTTTATTTAATTTGTACAATCTGTAAAAAATATATTTCCAATAAGCACAATGAAGGAATACATAGATAGGTCATGATTGGCTTGATTGAAGCTGTCACGAAATAAAAAAGAAAATTAATCTACACATGAATACAATATTCTAAGGATAGGACTGTTAATTTTTTTATTTTACCTTTGTATATGTTCACGCTCACAAGCAATTAAATTTTAGTAGTTATTATATTATATTATTATTTTAGTAATTGTTGGTTTATCTAGTCGCTAGATCAGTGCCATCGGATATACAATGTTTATTTGCAATGTTCAATATTGTATATTGTGAGTGTGCCAGATCAACTTGTTGTTTTTTTATTGTAATATTAACATTATTATATTATACGGATCTGGGCACCACATGGCATCATAATCATAGTTAAGGTACGTGGTGCATCACATGGTTATTATTATTAAAGTATTATTTGTGGTTATATTATTATATATTGTTATTCATTGTTTATTATTATATATTGTTATGAGAGCCGTCTGAGGCATTAAAGATTAATAATAGTATGTGTAAAAACACTATTTAAATTAAAATTCTTTATTATTATGTTAATTGGACTTACAGTCAATATATTTTGTTATTACAATATTTAATATTATTTAACTGTGTGATTTTTTTATTATTATTATTTAACTATACAGTCCACTCAATCACAATTATTTTATGTTTTATTCTTATTGGAGTTACCCTTAATTATATTAATATTATATAATAGGCAACGCCCCGTCAGTATATTTATAATTTATTTATGTATATGTAAACTAAACCCACCTTGTAATTAAAATTCTATATATTATTACTAAATAAATTAAATTCTGATATTTAATATATGTACATTGTATGTTTTGTTATCTATTGTCATAATACAAATTTGTAAAGTTGAATTGCATATCTATTTACTTACTAGTCCCATAGGAATAAATATAATTTCAATTGTATTATTACCAAAACATTTGTATTTGTGTTCATCATAAGGCTTTCTCTTCTAAATTTTAGACTACCATATGAAATCTGATTTTATAAGTATATGTAAGTAGTAAGTACTATATTGAGGAATACTATTTCTATAAGTTTATGTTTTTGTGTTATAAACAATAAATCAAGATGTATTATGTTGAGATAAAGTACATTGTAGACTTGAAGTAAGTCATGAGTTATTTTCTTTATTGAAATGACAAATAGTCAAATAGAAATGACAATAGTGCAATAGTTATTGGAATCAAAATATCTCTGTCATGAACTTTTTAATTCCCTTTTAGATTAACTATTTCTGGAGAAGTGGATAATATTATTGCTACAATGATAGAAGTCCTCTGCCTTACTTATTACCTTTACCTATTACTACCTCAGGTGTTTTCTGTCTTAAAATATTTAATAAATTATTATTTTGTTGTATTATTTATGGAATTTCAACTTCTGAGTTTTTATTTTAAATCTTAATTAAAAAACTTTTGTGGTAATAGTTATTGTTTTGTTTCATATTAGTTAAAATTAATTTTCATTTTAAATCATGAAAATAAAATATGTCTCCATATAATAAAATAAACAATAATTCTAAATCAATTTCTCTATTTTATTGTTTTAAAATTTATTTGAATTGTTTTTAACAAAGTACAATGCGTTTAAAACAAATGTGCTTAATACAGGTTTTAAACATGTTAAAAACACATTGTTTGAAACAACTTTTTTAAAACATACAGTATAAGACGACATAGCAAAACCCAGTAAGAATTAAAATACTGAAAAAATGTAGGTACATATTATAAATTTAAATTTATTCACAAACTGTATGAATTACCAAATTATAACAAGAGTATCTGAAAAACAGTCATTAGAATGCAGTATCTTGAACAGTTCACTAATAGTATTAAATGCAAAATGTACTATTACTTTTTTTCCTGAATCAATATTTTGCGATTTTTTTCAACATTACATTTCTAATAATCGAGTTATTCTAAAAGTTTCACTTATAATTAGAAGGATTAATTTAGTTTGATTTAAAAAACCGATGAAATGAATATAAGAATTGCTTGGTGCATACTACTTGCATTTCTAATTGTTGAGAGCAGATGTTGCGACCAGGGCATTATGTCGCATAGTAGTTAGTAAAAAAGGGTCCTTTAAATATTTATAAACACTACATTTAATATTTTTATAAAATATGAAATACTTCAATGAGAAATTATTATACATAATATAACAGTATGATGATTATAAAATAAATGTATGTGATTTTGAAGAAATGATTCTCAAAAATTAGTGGTTAGTCAGTTTTCAAATAATCTAAATTATTATTTATTGTAACTACAGATCACGATTTACGGTCTACAATCTAAATATGAGGGAAGTTGAGGGGAACAGTTCGTAAATGTCCTTTGTCTTCCATCATACTTTTTAGTTACCTACTACGTTGTTATTCGTAATTCAATTATAAATATATGGTTATAAACAAACATAGTGATTTAACTTTGAACTATGATACAAAATCAGATTGTAGTTGTAAAAATAAACCATTATGCAGCGTTAATCAGGTATTTTCATCAAGAATCCTTGTTTTCCACACCCTATTTAAGATACATTGGTGTCAATTTCGAATTCATTTCGAATTCAGTTCGTGATTTTTACTTCTGTATACCTAATTATAATTTATATACATAACAAAAAAACGTATGTTAATCGTCTTTCTCAAAGCGGCGAGTTATATAATTTTTTACTTCTAATAATGTGGATGAGAACCCAATCCACATATCAAATATCAATTAACAATCGTAAATTGTCATAAATGGTAAGTAAAACTTTTTTACTTACCATTTAATGGTTACATGTTTAAAAATAATTTTTGGAATGGCCTATGCTGAAATTAAATTTCAGCGGGGCCCATATCATTTCATATACATTTACAATATTTTTTGTGGTTTTCACAGGCTTAACTCGTAAATGAGCTTTTCTAAATCTAAAACTTTATCATTTCCCTTCGTATTTATTGGAACTATGAATATTATTTTATTGGAAATTGGAATAAATATTATTTTATAATTGAAAAGTATAAAATCATAATGTATAGAAAAACACGAAAAAAGGAATTTCAAACGTAACATTTTAGATTTTGAACAAAGTGAAGACTGTATTGATTTTACTCTGATGAGTGATTTTTTTTTTGTGTCTGTGTACATTATAACTAGTATTATAATACTTCGATTTTGAACTTGAAAAGTTTTCAAATTCGACGGGAAAAACAAAAAAAAAATGAGGAAAAAACGGTAATTTTTTGCAAAACAGTTTTCGACAAAATCAATTTTTTTATTTAGCTGTTACTCGAAAACCAAAAATCGTAGATACTTGAAATTATCACCAAATTTTTATGTTAGAATCATCTATAGGTACGTGCAGTGGCGGATTTAAGGGTTCACATAAAGTCAGCAAATCCATAAGAGGTCCCTTCTACAAACTGTCGTAACATACTTAGCCCTATTTTCAAAAAAAAAAAAAAGTATTCTGAATTTAGTTCATACTGTTTGAAAAGAACATTGACTATGAAGTATTTTAAAGAATAAGTTATTAGTTTGATCTTATAGATTCTAAGTGAAAAGGACTTTATGGTTTTAGAATGATGTTCAATTTTTTTTTCTGTAAACACTTTCGTTTATAAATCCTGGTCCAAAAGTTTTCTTCCAGCAACTTTTTAGATTCAAAATCAGACTGAGGTGGTATCTACTTTAGAGAGGTCATTTTTTTAAATCTCCATAGTTTTTCCATAAATTAGGAAAAACTGAGTAAAAATGGTAAAAATCCGCCGTAGACGATGTTTTCACTTTTCAGATTTTAGTTATTTAGTCATAACTCGAAAAGTATTGGGGATAGAAATTTGAAAATGTTCAAAACAATCTGAAAATTTTTGGACTAAACACAGAACTTCGAATTTGCCTAATTTTTTGATAGTCTATTTGTAATAACATTTTTAATATTTGACAAAAAGTTCTGAAAATGTAATATGACCTTACTCATATACTTACCTAACTATCATGAAAAAAAAATCAAAAATCGTGAATTAGGATTTTTTTTTAAACACGTTTTAATAAATTCATATACGAGTAAATTCGTATACGAAAATCGACTGTTTTTACGTAAATTTTCGACTTCAAATGTGTATAAAACTTTTTTTCTAAATCCGATCACTTTGAAACTTGAAGCATAGATATAAAACAAGTTTTGAATCTTTTGGTAACAGAAATTAAGAATTCAATATTTCATAAGGGTTTAATTACAAAAAAACTCACCAAAAATTACGTAAATACTGAACAGTTTGTATAAATAACAGTTATTATACTGAAGCTTTGCTCAGAATCGTTTTATAGTTTATACTATAAAGAGACGAGGCATCATTTTTTAAAACTTAACTTAATACACTCATCAGTCATCACCATTACATTGTCCGAGGACCGAAAGAACAATAAGGACGAAATTGTACCACCATCATCTCACTTACCAGTTTTTACTTTGTTAAATTAAAATTTACTTTATTTAATTACAGTTTATAAGATTTTCTACTTTTGAAGTATCCTTATATATTTAAATAATTTTCTTAATAAAAAATATGTAAATTATATTCCAGTTTACAATATACAATTTTTTTTGTCAAAATTAAACAAAAAAAATTCTAAATTATAATTTAGATGGGCCAAGGGCCTCAGTATACAATTAAGGAGGGGCCTCGTCGGAATTTGCCGACTATACGACCGTTAAATCCGCCACTGTATACGTGGTACAATTTTTAAATGAATTGTACGAGTGCAAAATTAAATTAATATTAACTATAGGCATGTCAAAAGTATCAAAATCAAACAATTTAATTGTTGGTGGTCATAACACGTGAAATGACGATCGCATAAGGGCAAAACAAAAATTTTCAACTAAAGTTTAAACTATTTACGTAATATTTGCAGTTAGTATTGATAATCAACAATAGTTATTATTGATAAGCGTTAGTTAGGTTTTTAGCACGGACTAGTCCGTGGTTTTTAGCAATTTCAATTTCAGATTTTTGTATTGCAAGATGGGCAGTAGTGGCTAGGTGGAAAGAACTTTAGGATTCTAAGGTTGGCGTAACTGATCTCAAGAAAAAACATTTTTTTTTTTTTAGGTTATGTTCACTCTTATCAAAATCGGGAAGACTGTCCCAGGCCCCGTGGAAGTCACGATTAAAGATATACTGGTTACACGACGAGTGGTGATAATGTGTCCCGTAAAAGTGCGATTGAAAATATACTGACTTAAAGCGCTATCTAGCTGTAATACTACAATATTTTCCCGCACTTTTTTCTTATTCTAAATTTCTAACCATAATTCCACACAGAACAAAAGTTTTAAGTTAGCCAAGGTAGGTAAATACTAAATAAAATATAAATAAATAAATAAAATAATTGAATGTTATTGTTAATTTTATTTTATGACGGTTGCGATAACAATACTATGGTTAAACTCCTAGATAGTGCTAGTAGGCAGTCTATAATACATAGCTCTTTCGTAGCCGCATCAAGCCTATGGAAATCATAGCCCATAGGTCGTTGGGTAACCAGTATATCTTTAATCGTGGTGGAAGTACTAAGTGTGTTATCAGATAAATTATTCATCAATTGTTGAATGCGCATCGGACGCTACAATAACTATTACAAACAACTTCTTTTATTTGTCTTCGTGTTGCGATAAATTGCTTTGATATATTTTTCTGGATTTATTTAAACAATTTAAGTAAGAGGAAAAATAATCATGGATCCAAATGAAATGGCTAGTTTGGTGTAAGTATTGTGTCATAACATCACTAATTGGGCGTGTTTACAAAACACTACCAAGACGTGGTTTGTGTTTTATTTGAGGTCCATTGATTCACATTTCATGAATTGCTCGTAGTTTACTAACTTGCTCGACCATTCACAAATATTGAGGATTACTGTTGATCATTTTTTTTATAATATCCAAAATAACTTATTAATAGAACATTAAATTGATTTATCTATCTCCTGTAAGCTCATGCTAGTGTAGAAGATAAAGATTATATAACAATGAATTTTGATTATACATTTTCATATAGAAATTTTGATTACACATTTTCATATAGAAATATCATTAATAAAACAAAAACATATTGGATTATTATTTTCAGTGTGCAAAAAAAGAAATAGGATACAAAATAAAATAAAATACAACCAGTATCAAAGATAAAACGTAAAATAAAATAATGACAAGAGATAACAACTAGGTATAAAAATATTCACTAGTAAGCATTTAATGTTGACATTTATCATCTCTTTATTTTACATCTTATAATAATTAATAACCCCGGATATCAAAGTTTGTCCATATTTGAAAACAGCCAATCAGTTATAATTGGTTTCGCACAATTAGGTGTTACACAAATTGTATTTTTTGATTCATTATTCATTGGGTTGAAACAAGTAGGACCTAGATAAGCCAGAAATCTTTGACCAAACGAGGTATTTTTATATACTACAGTGGCATTATATGCTCCGTTTTCTTTTTCATATTTTCTATTATGTTAATATTTTACCAAATTTTTTACTACCCATAATATAGCAAATTTTTGGTAAATTAATTTAACTCTTTTAGTTAATTATAGTTGTAATTATAATTATAATTATAATTATAGTACTGTTGACCCAATTAAATCTTTGTTTCCTAGACACTCCTAGAACTCTTATTATTTTATTTTGCTGCAGCTGTAGTGGTTTGATAACATTCGCCGTTGCACCACCCCAAACTTTTATATATATATTATGAACTATTTAATAAAGCGCTTGTACATATCAGTACAGCATTTTTATAAACTTCATTCAATTCTACCGAAACACCTCATCAAAATATACTATTTTATTATATATACTATTTTGATGAGGTGTTTCGGTAGAATTGAATGGAGTTTATAAAAATGCTGTACTGATATGTGCAAGCGCTTTATTAAATAGTTAATATGCAGATCCCACCTCAGATGTTTATCAACGGTAACACTTAAGTATCTCATACTTTGAACTCTTAGGATTTGTTCACATGTATTTGTGTTAGTACATTTTTCAATGTATACACAAAAGTGAATTGTTAAATCATTTAAAGGGATAGCTATTAAACCATAGTAGACTTTTGTTTGTTATTCTAAAATTTGGTGTAATTTTTATTAATTCATTATGATTTACTGTATCTAAAGCTTTTTTTAAATCTAAGAAGATTGCTAACGTTTTTCACCATTATAGTGTTTATAATTCAAATTTATATTAATTGGTATTGCTAATACTGTTAAAAAATGATCAGTGATATTCGCCTGTATAATCCCAGTCTCAACATTTTTTATTACACTATTATTTTTGACAAAAATATGATCTATACAAGCATGACTAAAATTATTTGGTGCTGTAGTATACATATTGATAAAAGATTTAAAACCATATAAAGACAGTATACCTAAATAGTTATTATTAATTGAGTTTATTCCAACTATATTAATATTTAAATCTCCTAATATTGCCATAATGTCATTACAATTATTTTCCTGGATATCACTTGAAGGTTATATATCTATATGACTATATCTATATATATATATATATATATATATATATATATATATATATATATATATATATATATATATATATATATATATATATATATATATATATATATATATACAAAATAATGTGTTTAGATTATTAGAGATATTAACTTTTAGCTTCACAATATTTGCTTCAATACGATCAAATTCAAAAAAATGTATACATCGATTCTTTTTATACAGAACAATTATGCTGTCATTTTGATTCCTTTTAATTTTAGTAAAATAAGTGTTATAATCACGGATAAATATATTATAATAATTTACGTAATGGCAAGTTTCGGTTAAAATTATTACATCCAAAAGCACATATGTATTTATCATTTTCTATGAAAAGTAGTAGCTCATCTAAATTTGAGTTTACACTTCTTATACTACAAGTCATAATATTTAAAGACAAACCATCAATAATTTTATGACTGTATATTATAAAGTCTGAAAAAAAAACAAAAATAATTAGTTTTATAATTAGAAACAATTAATGTTGACGTACCTACAATGCAAATCTAATATCATATTATATTTAAAATTATAATAAAAACATAACTTTATGCACTAGTATAGGTGTTTACACACAGTACATATTTGTTTTAAAATAAATTATGTCACATATTTAAAGCATTTTCGAACATTACTTCAGAAAACTACATTAACTCCTTAATATGAGTTCTTCTTAAAATGTATTTAAAAAGCAAGTTTCTTTGGAAAACAGCGATTGACTCTGCCCATTTAAGTAACCACAATTAGTAAATAAGCACCTAGTCATTTTGTTACTTATCACTGTGTTAAAACGCTCGAAACATCAACCTAAATCAATTTTTTTTTTTAGGGATGATCTCTTAAGATCAGGTGTTATTACACCTAGACCTGGGAAGACTAAAGTATACATTGGCCCACCGAATGCCAAAAATGGTTCAAGAAAGTCTAAAAACCCACCTGGATCCATTTATTTGCCTGTTGTGGGAAACGGATATTTGTTCAATGAACGGTTTGAAAATAACTAGTAAGTATATTATACAGAATATTGATTATGGAAATAGATTGATGTTTGTCTCAAATCAAAGGTATATATTTTATTATAAATTTCAATTTTGTGAGTTTGGGCATTAACTTTTAGAACTCAGTTGTCTTTTATTTTCTCATTATGAGAAACAAACAAGTACAAAGCTATATGTGGCTAGTTACCTAGATCAGTCTATCTTCACGAAATTCAGTCACTGAATGGGTAAGTACTACCCGCTAGGTATGATTTCTTCAAATATCAATAATTAAATAATATATATACTGGGGTATTTCATGATTATCTGGTGAATGTTAGCTCTATTTAAGACAAAGAAATATTATCATGTAGGTACAATTCAAAAATCTATATAAGATTAAAATATATTTTAATGAAAAGTTAATTTTTTTAAAGTATTTTTAGTTTTTAATTTCCTTTTATAATAAACACTATTTGTAAGTTCATTCACATTTATTGACAACTCTTAAAAATAATGACTGTACCTAAGAATCAGAAACACAACATTTTCATCAAATATTGAAAACACTGTTTTACAGACTTGACAAGAGTTTAAAATAAGATTTCATCACTTTTGGTCCCGCTTTAAACATATTTCATTATTTTTTAATATTTTTTATCGTATAACATATTTAGAAGCTAAGAATTCATGGGTTAGAATTTTTTTTATTAGTGTACCTAACAGATCAGAATTTTAATTCATATACACTGGTCAAAACTATTTTGCTGGAGATATTATTTTATCTTTTCCTTAAAATTCTATACAGTACATGTTCTTCTCCATTGTCTTGTCTGAGGAGTGAAGCGCTTTGGTTGAATTTCCCCTCTACTATGTTACTGGATTTTTTCAGTCCAATCTTATTCAAATTTAGATGTTTAATATAAATAATGTAGTTTATTTAGAATATTTTTTTTTACTTACTTTTAAGTTTACTAATTTACATGAATAATTTACTAGGGTTTTATAATTTGTGTTTTGTTCAGCGAAGATATCCCAATTCCTGAACGTTTTCGTTCCACTTTTGAACCATTTTTGAGTTTTGTAAAATCAGTGCGAAATTTTTCTATGGCTGTTAATCAAACATTCATGTGTTTCCACTATATATTCTATGGAGCGTTGACAATGGCTGATAGGCTCATTCACATTAGACGTGTTCAAAGAAAAATC
The DNA here is from genome assembly GCA_027580255.1 of Therioaphis trifolii. NCBI lineage: Eukaryota > Metazoa > Arthropoda > Insecta > Hemiptera > Aphididae > Therioaphis > Therioaphis trifolii. The sequence continues at coordinate 39,173,905 of CM050405.1, forward strand.
TGTTCAATGAATGCGTTGTTTAAATTAGCTCAGTGGTTTTTGACTAAACTCAATCTCTTATTAAGTAAGTATACCTATTGTAGCAAAGCTGAATACAGCTATTATACCAATTTGTACGATAAAAATATTGGCGCCTGAATAAGCCATATTGACAATAGTGGTGTGCACATACCTAATTTTATTCAGTCCATCAATTATAAAGACATTGTCACACTGTCATTAATAATGTATAATAAGACCATTGTTTGTTTGTGTTATGGAAATAAACATTCAATAAGTAGTAGGTAAATTAGTTTAATATTCATAAAGCTAACCTAAATGTACAAAAAATAACGAAAGAGTTGGCCAATAATTATAAACCAACCAACAGGTTGTTATTCTAGTTATTACTACCATTGATTATAGAATAAACTATTCTATAATCGGTGTTACTACCTACTATTTATTACTATTATTTTTTTTTTAAACCTGTGCACATAATGCCACCCCAATTATTTGAACAGATTATTGATTTTATTATTTCTTACGATATTCTTTCAGAAATAGTGGGCAATAAACCCATTGCAGACACAGCTTCTGGTGAAATACTACAAGAAGAGGAAAATCCATCAGACACAATTAAAAAAGAGAATGAAATTTCTGAATGAATTTTTTTTATTGTCTATCATCAATTATGATTGTTTTAGAGAATACCTCATAGTTATAAATAGAATTCTAAACTGATTTTTTTTCATTCAACTGATGATGATTAAATAAATATTATATAATTTCACAGTACTTATTAATGTTTAATGTTTATACTTTTTCCTAACTCAGTAAGTTTTGCTTTGCTCTCAGAAATTATTAAAAAGTAAAGCAAAATATAACCTTGGATTTACTGAGAACACTAAATCTTATCAGTTCGCTCCAATCTATCTCATTTAAATTTAATATTATTAGTCCTATTCATGATTGAAAATTGGTGGACAAACTCAAACCGCTCATGTGGGCATTTAACTGTCATCACTAGGGCTCTGTAGTTGTAGGTTCTAAAAAAGGTTAAATATGCACCCAAAAATTGCAAAATATGCATTGAAGATTTTAAAAATGCAAAAAAAAATTAACGAATATGCAAAAAATTATTCTCAATTCCAAAAAAAATATTACAACTGATGTTTTTAATGAATTAATAATATACACAGAAACTATTCATAACTGACAAAAATGAATAACTGTTTGGCATTTTAACATCTTATTGAGCTGAAAATAAATATAAAATATTTTTTCAGTATTTTTGAAATTACAAAAAAAAATACATGTTTTATAATGCCTGTTAAATTATTCCATTGAACCACCAATACTTTCTACTTGATAATTTAGAGTTTTATTTTCAATATTGAATTATATAAGTTAAGAAAGAAAAAAAATCCATTTTTTTTACAAATTATTAAATATGCATAATGTGCACATGAAAACCAACAAAATATGCACTTTTTTCCTAAAATTGACAAATATGCAATTTTAATTTTCAATTTTTAAATTCACTCTCGTATAGCTCGGATTTCTAGCTTGGACTGCTATAAATTGAGAGTATATTGAACAATATGCAACTCCTACAACTTCCGAGCCCTAGTCATCACAGAACAACAGTTAGCTTTCATGATGAAACTACAAAATGATTATTATACGTACTATGAAAACTACACAAATAATCTTGAACAATAAAGAAAAAAGAGTTTAAATGAAAATATTTCTCAAGTAGGACATTGTAAATCCATTAAAAGAAATTTGGGTTTAATTTTTCCATTTTTCCCTAAATGGGGAGGTTGTCCACTGTAATGGACAATATGACTCAAGTGTAAAATAATAAATAATATAAAAATAAAATGTTAGATCAAAATAAATAATATTATAAAGTGTAATTAAACAATACAAATCATATATTATATAACAAAATCATAGGAATTCTTTATAATGATGAAACAACATAACAATATCATTATTTTATAACAAATTAATAATTAAAATCAAATATAATTAAATATAAAAGTCAAAATAAATAATAGACATAAAATTTAATCAAACAATTTAAAGTATAAAATAACAAAATCATAAAATGGACAAAATAATAGCAACATCATTATTTTTTTTTTAAAGTAATTTTTAATAACATTATCCATAATAGCAAGTATCATAATTATACTTTCACAAAATTACAAAAACTAAGTATTACATACCAATAAAAGTTTTAATAAAAACAAATTAATTTAACAATCGCATTACTTTATAGTAAAACAATTAAAAAATAATAATATGCTCAAAATAAAATAAAATTTATACTTCATACAAATTTTAAATACTAAATAAAACATCACATACATTTTCAATAGTAACAAAACACCAATACCAATTTAAATAATATTTAAATTAAAATAATAGAGGGGATTGAAATTCAAATAAATTAAGTTATTTGATTTTTTGATATTTTAATATTAATACATTTATTTTTAATTGTGAATATGAGTGTTCTAAAGTAGGTAAATTATGAATTCATTCAAATGAGTTTCTTAAATTTAATTTAAAAATTGGTATTTTTTTTTTTAAATAACCTTTTTTTAAATTGAATAAATTATAACTATAATTCTAAATGTTGAAATTATTGATCCAATTGAAGAAATTATGTTTCATTGTAGGTAATTATTAAGATAATCTGAGTATCGATGAGGCATTCCATTTAATCCTAAAAAATGTTGAGGGAGGGAAAGTTAATTTAACTCCTGAAAATATTAATAAAAATTGAATTTTTAGAATAAAGTCATTTATAGTAAATCCTGTATAGATTGGGAATCAATGAATAAATCATACAATAATAGAAAATACAATCTCTATTGATAATACATAGTGAAAATGTGATACTACATAATAAGTGTCATGAAGGATAATGTCAATTGATGAATTAGCTAGAATAACTTCTGTTAAACCTCTAATATAGTAAATGAGAAAATAAAACTGAGCGTTCAAACTGTTGAGGGTGAGAAATTAATTGTAGATCCATAAATAGTTGCTAATCATCTAACAATTTTAATTGCTGTAGGGATTGCAATTAAATTATTTATTATATTATAGTTACTGATGTAAAATAAGCTCAAGTATCTTCATCTATACCAATTGTAAATATATGGAGAGCTCATTTAATAAATCCTAATGGTCCAATAGTTATTATTGCATAAATTATTCCAATGTTACCAAATGTTTCATTTTTATTACTTTCTTGAATAATAATATGAGAGATAAGCCAGAATCCTGGTAAAATAAGAATGTATAGTTCAGGGCGGTAAAAAATCAAAATAGATATTGGTGAAGAATAGGATCTCTTCCTTCAGATGGGTCAAAAAATGCAGTATTTAAGTTTCGATCAGTTGATAGTGTAGTAATGGCTCCTGCTTAATACTGGCAGGGATAAAATTAATAAAACTGCAGTAATTAGAATTGATCAGGGGAATAGTGGGATTTGATTTAATTTTATATTATTAGGTATTATATTTAAAATTGTACAAATAAAGTTAATAGCTCCTAGAATTGAGGAGATTCCTACTAAATGCAGTGAAAAGATTGTTAAATCTACAGAAATATTATTGTGGGCAATATTATTAGATACGAGGGGGGGGACTTTTCATCCAGTTTCTATTCCATTATAAATTAAAAAACTACAGATTATTATTATTAATGAAGATGGTAATAGTCAGAACTGAATATTATTTAATCATGGGAATGATATACCTGGGCATCCTATTATACGAGGGATTAATCAATTCTCAAATCCCCCAATAACAATAAGTACCTATAGTTATAAAAAAATTCGAATAAATTCATGGATAGTTAAAAGTACATTATATAAATGATTATTATTAATAATTGAGTTAATTTGTCTTAGTTCTAATCGAATTAGAATTTTTAAGGATGATCCAATCATTCATGCTCAAATTTCAAATAAGAAATGTAAAGTTTTAATATATATATATATATATATATATATATATATATATATATATATATATATATATATATATATGAGTTGAAAAAATTCATTTTATAAATGAAATGGCTGAATTGTAGGTTGAAAATTGTAAATTTATATATAGATTTAAAATCTTTTTATCATTTTAATCTTATGTTCAAAATTGTATGATATTAAATTGAAAATTTAAAAGTATTAATTCAATTGAGGTTTAAAATAATTTTATATTTTTAATTTTGAAGATTAATAGTTTTTTTTTTTTTTTTTTTTTAATTTAAAATCTTTAAATTTTTAATAAAATATAAATATACAAAAAATATTCTATAAATATTAATGAAGATAATTAAATTAAATTTATTTTTATTTTGTAAATATCATTTATCAAATAAGTTAAAGTTAAATAATAAAAAATAGAATAATCTATACCTACCTACTTATAAAATCAAAATACCACTTACTCATTGATTGCTGTATCTCAAAAAATACGAGCCGTATGGACTTGAAATTTGGAATAGAGGTTCTTCTCCATATTTTCACCGTGCAAAAAGAAAGAATTTTCAAAAATGTTGCGTTTAAGTGGAGTAATTAAAAATTATTATAATTATTCACCACCTATACGTATTGTGTGGCACGGCGGCCCGCGGGTTTCCAACTACGGTTACCTATCTTTTTTGTCTTTCGTCGTGTGGATAAGAATAATTGTTCCGAGAAGTTTATCGATAAAAATAATCTCATGCATCGTGCGTACACCAATATATGGGTAGATACCTACTTAATATTAAATACCAATATAACATTATACTCCTACTAAAAGTACGTTTTCCCTGCAGCGTCCAAACGCAAAAAAACGAGACTCCTATATTAGACGCAACGCGCGCCCGTTTTCTCTGCATGCGTCTCGACGCAATAATATCTAATTTTTTGAATAAACTGCGTTCTCTTAAATTCCATCATAGTGCTTGCAACCGTGATCTAGTATGCACGTAAGTTTCTTTATTTATTATCCAAATCGTTCTATCACGATGCACCGACAATTAATAATAATATAATTATGACAACAAATATATAATAATAATATAATTTATGAGATACTCAAAGAAGAAGTAGATTTTGAGGATGAATTACTTTTAAGAATGATAATCGAACAGAGAAATGCATTCAACAGTAAAGTATCTACGAGGAAAACCGAGGGATTTTTTAAACAATTAATCGAAGGACATATTTTTAATAATGCTACTAAATTTCGAGAATTTTTCCGTGTAAATAAAGAATTATTTTATTTTATTTTTTCATTGGTCAAAAAAGATCTTACAAATGAACCAACTATGAACTATGCGAGTACCTGAACCAATATCCTCCGACGAAAAATTGGCATAAATATTTTATGAAATAGTATAATAATAATAACAAATACAAATATATTTACATAGCTTGTACATATAACGTATATTATGTTTGCATTTTCCATAACACATTTTAATATAACTATAATTCATACATTTTTAGTTTTTTTAATGAATTAAGTTTGTTTTTAACTATAAAACATATAAATGCATGAATAATTAATATCTTGATTAATAATGAATTAATAAGAAAGTATTTTTTGACGCAGGACTTCTGAACGCTGCGTTAGAGTGCTGCACTAGTCCGGACTAGGAGTGTGGCCGGACGCATTGCGTCGTTTACAGACGCGCTACGTTAAACGCAAGTAGAAAAATGGTCACATATAAAATGCATGTAGGGGAGACCGGGGTACAGTGAGACATGGGGAACAGTGAGACAAGATTCATAATTCGCGCCAAATTAAATATACGTTCGTACGATAATAAAATGAATTGATGTTTATGATGTTATAAACATTTTAATCTAGGAATGGATGAGCTCCAATAACTTGATAACCTGTTATCAGCGTTTCACTGTTTACGCACGTCGATTGTTTATTACAAATTTCAAGATTTTTTTTTTCATTTTTGTTTTTGAATGTAGGTAAATAAATTAAATATTATTATAAAAACCTTATATAATTATGTATTTTAAGGTATTTAACTATATTTTACAACGCAAATTAATATATTATCCGATGACTTAAATTTATAAAGTACGTTAGGGGCACAGTCAGACAGTTGGTCTCGTAAATAATGTTCTGAAAATGAGACATAAGACTGTCAAAATGTAAAAATGATTACCTTTAATTTGTTTTAAATAGAAACTGCCTATATTTATTTGTTGTTGAAAAATGTTATTATTTTGTTAAATACAAGACACATTTATTTGATATTGGTTATTTTTTAGTTGGAAGTTGAAATTAATACTGTGAAAACTATTACCTATACTATTCATTTTTAAAATACAGGACATATTTATTTAATTGTTGGCTGATTATGAAACATAACACTTAAAACTTAAAATGTTATGTAAAAATATAAACATTTAACTATGATAAACATTACCTATATACAGTGTAAAATAATAAAATAATGTATTTATAATCATTCAGAAGTTAGTGTGATTTAAAGCTAATTCTAATTCCATTAAATTATTCAAAATGAGTAAACATTATTTTAGAATTAGGTTAGGTGGATTCTTATATAATACCTTATTTTAATATAGTTTTGTGTGTGTCTCACTGTGTACTAATTGGTGTCTCACTGTGTACTGGGGTACAGTGAGACAGCAATTTAAAATTAACTATTTTGATAATATCTTAAAATATATTTAAGTTATGAGTTTTGTTATTAAATGATTTAAATGCTTAACATAATTGTTAAAATAAATCATATATACACAAAATCATAAAAATTATTAATTTCAATGATATAAGGAAAAGAAAAAAAAATGTCTCACTGTACCCCGGTCTCCCCTACCTAGTGACAATGCGTCTGACGCTGCGTTTGGACGCAGCAGGGAAAACGTACCTTTACTGAATTATCCGGATTCGCCCGTGTGAATTTTTGTCTTTTTCATATTAAAAATATAATTTTAGAATATTATGGGTAATATTGTTGAGTGCAATTTATTTTTTATGCTTAGTAAATCGTTTTTGCTTTTTTTTTTATATACAATTATCCGGCTTCATCCGTGTGTATTTTTTTTATATCTACAATATTATTATAGAATATATTATAGGTAACATATTATGTCACGCGTGTCCCAATTGCTGGTATACCTACCAGTAGTACGGCGAGCAAATTAAATGAATATTTGTTCGCGTGCACATAAGAATGTATATTATATAGACACCGTAACAAGGCAATAATAGAGAGATAACTCATAAATAGAATTTAAATGTGTAGGTATTGGTTAATGTTATCGGTGTGCAGAACCAAAAATATTGTATCTATACTAGGAAGAATTATAAAAAATGCAAAACGGCTTTGCATAAAAATACTATTTTGCACACAACAATGTTACGCATAATATATTCTAAAACAATATTGTAAATATAAAAAAAAATACACACAGATGAAGTCGGATAATTATAAAAAAAAAAGCAAAAACGATTTACTAATCATAAAAAATATATTGCACTTAACAATATCACCCATAATATTCTAAAATAATATTTTTTATATGATAAAACAAAAATACACATGGGTGAAGCTGGGTCATCCAGCTAGTTCAATTTAAAAGTATAAGTTTAAAACAGCTAAAGTAATTAATAAAATATTAGGATTATGAATATTTTTTTAAAAATGAATATTTTAATTAATATTCATTTTAATAGAAACCCTATTATAGAAGGTAGCTCTATAATTGAAAGCATTAACATTAATAGATTTAATTTGATTTAAGTAATTAAAATTAAATTTATTGAAAATATTTATAACTAAAAAATTCAGATTAAAAAATTCAGTATTGTATAAATTAAAAAAATAATTAATTTATAAATGATCATTTATAATAATCCCAATTAATATTCATGATCTATTATTATTAAATGTAGATGTTAAAATTTTTCGAATTGAACTTTGATTTATTCCTATAATCGAGTTTATTGAAATTCAACTTTTATTAATAATTAAATATGAGATTATAATTATGGGCGAAATTTTTTGTCAAGTTATTAATATTAGACAAGATATTCAATTTAATCCTTCAATTATTGAGGGTAATCATAAATGAAAGGGTATTAACCTTTCTTTAATTAATAATGGTGCTAAAATTTATTATTTTAAATAATATTGATTTAAAAATTTTAAAAATTAATAAAAGAATAGAAGCAAAAGCTTGAATTAAAAAAAAAATTTATAGTTGCCTCAACTGAGTAAACTGATTGTTTAAAGTTAATAATTGGGATAATTGAGAATATATTTAATTCTAATCCTAATCATATTGATAGTCAGTTTGATGAAGAAATTGTGATAGTTGATCTTTTTATAATAAGATTAATAAATAAAATTGTTGTTAAATTAAAATTAATTAGAGAAAAAAAATTATTTTATACTTGAAGTATGAATCCAAAAGGTTTAAATTTATTTAAATAGGAAGATTAACATATTATTTTTTTATATTTACGTGTTGATGCATTTAAATTTTTGAAATTTAAGGGTTAGATTATTTTTTTAAATATAATAAAAGCATTTTATTAAATGCATGCAGATTTACTCTATCAAAGTAATCTTTTTTCAGGCATTTTATTTTAATTAAAATTATTTATTAAAAAAAAAAAATGTTTAATGGTTTAGATAAATTAGATTTATGTTAAAAGTTTTAATATTATAAGATTTATATTAAAAAATTTTATTTTTAGTAAAATATTTGGCCAAATTTATTAATATTGATTATATTTGTTATTTATAGGCAATTTTAATGATTGGGTTAAAATTAAAATTAATAAAGTTTTGTGAGTAATTGTAGTTATTTTCTAGAGCCATAAATTTTCTCTTAAGGAAAAAAGTTTTTGGGTATGCCTATTCAATAAAAAAAAGAAAAAAAGATGCAAGATATTAATATTATATACTAAATTAATATACAGTATAAGTATTGATTAGTATTCCTACATAATACATTAGTATATTAGTATATTATATAAATATTATTTGATATACCTGATCTAATATATAGTATATTTATCTATATAAGTATATATTGGTAGTTATGATATCAATAGAAATATATATATATAGTATAGTGATTTATTAATCATAAAAATACAGTATTTCTAAAACTATTTGGTTTATCTACTTTCTATAAGCATTGCTTATGTTGAAGGATGAGAGATATTTCTAATCATCAATATGTTTTAATACATTTACAATAATAAAAATAAAGACATAAAAATACAAATACATCTTTTTTAAATTACAATTTTGATATTAAAGAATTTGATAGAAACTTGATTATATTAATATTATTATTTAATCTAAGACATATTTCAAAATTATTATGTTTACAATTAAAATATTTAGATCCTGAATACTCAACAAATTTTTGCCCAATAGCTTTTTTTATATAATTTATATTTAGATTGTATCCTAAAGTTTCACGTTTAGATATAGAGGAGTCAAACAGAGAGTGATTTTTTAAATAGGATCATCTAAATGGATTGAAGCTTTTAAGGTATAAAACAGCTGAAGAAGTGTTGGATGAATCAAAGACATCAAGAAAATTAAAATAATACTATATATATATATATATGTATATATATATATATATATATAGTTATTCATGATTTTTATTTTGAATTTATCCAATGTAATTATAATGATGAATTCAGCCCATATAAATTCCTTTCTATGGCATAGACTATCAAGTATTTCAAGATCTGTATGCATTTATGTCCACTGCGTTTTGTTGAATTTTGATATGGGTTTTGCCACAACGTACTGAGAGGTGTTCTTGCAATGACTTAGCCTCTAGGAAACGTCTAGAGCAAATATTACATAAAAATTCTTTTTTACGGGGATGTGTTTTCAAGTGCTGTTTTAAATGTTTTTGAGTGCCAAAAGCCATTGGGCAAGAGTTAAAATTACATTTGAATGGTAACTTTGAAAAAAACTTCTCATCTGTATGAGACTTTTTGTGCATCAAGAGGTCACTCATCCGATCAAATTTTTTTCTACAAAATTTGCATTTGCTAAATGAATATTTTAAATTTGTGTCATTTTCTAAATATCTGTTTGAACTGAACCTGAAAAAAAAAGAAGTGATATAATTAATTCCAATACAAATGTTTTTAAGTTGATATTATGTACATAAATTTTGTATGTTCTGTACAATCTTCTTAAGTACTCAAATCGTATTTTAATGTTAATTTTTATAACTGGACTATTTTAAATACTTAAAAAAAATAATAATAATATTACAAATTATAATATTATAATATGATTAATCTACTTACGGTGATTCAGGCCAAACAAGTGGGATTGTTTCCTTATTAGCATCAGTTGTGGATTTTGCATTTCTGAAACAAATTCGTACATTGTATATATATCAATTACACATAAAAGTAATGTTAATTGTGAAAAATTATGCAATATATATATTAGGGTGGTTCTTATTTATACGGTCGGAATATTTTCTTTGATTTTTTTAAGTCAGGACCCTATAATATTATCTTATATTAAATAAAAATAATTTAGGTTAAATTTTGTTATGATGACTCAACCCCTTCCCGTGCCTCAAGAGGGTTGAAAATTGCTAAATAGGGTAGTTTTACGCTTTTCTGTATTTTACTCTAGAACGGTTACAGTTACGATAAAATTACAAAAGAGCTTTATTAAAGAAAATACAATTTTCTATAAGTAACTATATTATATCATTTTACCGAAATCTATGGTTTTTTCTGAAAATAAAGAAAAACTAAATAATTTAATTGATAGGCAAAAATATCGGATTTATGGTGTTTTAAATATATTTTATGAACGGTTGGAGATACCATCAAATGTTTATTATTATATTAAAAATAATATGAAATTACCGTCATATAGTTATCGAAAGTATATAAAAACGGATGGCAATTAAATACAACTCAATAACAGCTATGAATTATACAGATAAGTTATTAAAGGACATTTTATATTTTAGTTGTTGTACTGCGTTTAAACGTTTCGTATTTATATAATTTTATAGTAAGTTATAATTTATACGTTTCTGTTTCAAAATTTATTTAAAAAAATGCCTAGACAACAAATTTATTTAATTGGACCAATGAATAATCAAATAACTGGTTCTAAATTGCCTTCCAAGAGGGACTGTTTGTCTGTTTTGTTTTACAATATGCGCTTAGTAAACCTAAATTTACACGATAGTTCATGCTTGGTAATTGGTGAATGTTCAATTTTTTGGAAGAAAGCTCGAATTCCAACACATGATAATTCAGATTGCACTAAGAAACTAAAAAAATTATATGAAGAATGGAGAAAATTAGATAAAAATATAACACGAACATCAGAATTACAAAAAACACATGAAAACAAATTTGAAGAACAATCATTAGACAATTTATTTGATATATCTCACGCCAATGCCTTAAATTTAATTAAAATAGAAGAAGATAGAAGAAATTTTTATTTAGACAACGAGAGAAAGCCATTTATTGTATTAAAATTGTATTATTCAGTGATCAATTTAAAATTACTACAAGAGAACAATTTTTCTCTTGATGAAATTTGTTGTTTCATAGTCAAATGCTATATTCAAGAGTGGATCACCGCACCAAATCCAATTACAGCATCAATGAATGATTTGTTGTTTAAAAAAAAACTTAAGAACTACAATGGTAAATTAGGAGAAGTCGCTTTAAGAAAATTTATTAAACATTTATGGTATTTTAACGAGGAATGTGCCGCGTTTTTTATATTTGACGATCGAGTGAACAATGAAACAAAACAACGTATGGCTAACTACATTTTAGAAGGGAAAGAACAATATAGTAATGACAGTGAGGAAGAAAATGAAGAATCGAAAAAACAAATTAAATTTAAAGTTTGATGACTTAACTCATTTTTTAAATAAAGATCATCCATTTGATTTATTAATTAATAAATCGTGGAAACTATTTGCACGCTTCCAAATTTCTGATATATTTTTACAAGCAGACCCAAGTACACGGAAGGACATAGAAGAATATAAACAAGCTAAAGAAGTTTTATCGTCATTAAAAATTGTTAACGATGCAGCAGAACGAGGTGTTAAGTTGATGGAGGAATATAATCAAAAATTTTCCAAAAATGAAGAACAGAAACAATTTACTTTACAAGTAAATATAAAAATTCAATCGAATCAAAAATGCCTAAATAATTTATGTATTTTTCAGGTTGTTCAAGAATATCGCAAAACATTTTCCGGGTGCAGTCGTGAAATTAAAAAAAAAAAAATTTGAATTTGAATTTTAATATTTGTAATTTATATAATATTCTTATAATTAAAATGAGCAATTTAACTTTAACAACAAAACTGTTGATTCAATTATATTTTTACTCATAACATTATTTGTAGAAAATTCAATTTTATTTAATTAGTATATCAATATTTTTTTCATATTTTCAACCATTAGCACCAAATTTTTACAGTTGAAATTTTAGGACCACTCTAATATTTATATATATATATATATATATATATATATATATATATATATATATATATATATATATATATATATATATATTTATTTCTTTTTTGTCATGATACTCACTCTATAGCTACCATAGCATTATCATCATCATCATCATCATCATGAATTTGACTGGCACTGAAAAAATTTAAATTATAAACTAGTTAAATGAACAAGTAGATATTAATTAATATTTCATTGATTTTACAATGATGCTTATTTTTATTTTTCTGGAGACACATATTGGTACACATTAACTTTGTCTAACAGTATCATGAAGGAACTATATACATTGAAAATTGCATATAGATGGTACTTTGAAGGTTTATTTTCCTCTATTCAAAATAATTTTTCCAGGTGTGAGGAAAAATTATTGATTAAACTGAGTAAAAATGGTAAAAATGGTCACAAACGACATTTTTAATAAATCAATTTTGATTGTTTAGCCATAACTCAACAAGAAATGTTGCTAAAACCTTGTTAATTTCACCATATATTAATGGAAAATTGTTACAGACTATACAAAAGTTCCAAAATTTGACAACTTTTGACCTAAAAACAGAACTCAAAAAATACACTCTTTAAAAAAAAAGTTTATCTCTAATACAATTTTTAATATTTGACAAAAAGTTTTGAAAATGTAATATGCCTAACCTATATATACTTGAACAAAAATACTAAAGAGATTTAAATAATTTTGACTAGGGACTTTTTTCATAAGCGTTCAATTTAATTATCATATGATTTTCACAGAACTATAGATATCTTTAAAGTTTGTTTCTAATTAAGTTTTAAATATTAGACACTAAGTTTTAAAATTTTATATGACCATACACCTATAATTAAGCAACGCAACTGAAAAAATATCAAAAATTGTGACAGGATTTTTTTTTTTTTTAAGTTTTTAATAAATAGGTAATTAAATATTTTTTATGGAATATAATGTTTTTCATCAATTTTCAATTTTAAATGTGTGTAAAGAACTATTGGACAATTTGATTTTTATAAACCTTTGGATACAAAGAACGTGTTTTGAATCTTTTGGTAAGAATTGTATGTTTCATTTATCAAACAAGAAAACATTAAACAGATTTGATAAAAAATACTCATTAAAATATAAACTAAAAATGGTAAACTTCATAAACTGTACAATCAATATACATGTATATACATTTATAGTATATACCTTGGTATATACTAAATATACTAAATTTGTATACTGAAGCTTTTATCAGAATCATTAATTGAAGAAATGATCTATCGATGCTTTAAAATTCAATATACTCATCCCCATTATCTTGTCTGAGGAGTGTAGAATACACAAATACCTTTTTTTTTTTATTTATGTTAAAATATTACAATAAACTCAACTTACCTCAAATTATTGGACATTTCTTGAACATTTAAAGGCGTTTTATTTTGTTCTATAGTTTATGAGAAGATTGTTATTCTGTAAAATTTAAAGGTACTCAAATTAATTATTAAGTTCGACTAGTAATGTATAAATGCAACTTTCACTATTTTGTATTGAATACACTACTTAGAGACATGCAAAAGAAAAAAATAAATTAAAATTATTATTGAAGCTTATAGTGTGTAGTGACAAGCAATGGTACTGAACCTATGGCTGATTACAATATGATTACCAATGACTGAAACAACAAATGATATACAACCATGAAAACTAATGCATCTGTGCATATGCAAAAAATAGATATTGATTCTTTTGAAAATCTGTTTTATTAATGTCTATTAGAAATTATAAACCACAATAAAATAGAACAAATAATAAATTATTAGCGATTTCAAGTAAATCGGCCATAGAGTACAGGGGTGGCTAACCTATGGCACACGTGCCAAAAGTGCCACGTTGGCGAAATTTCAATGGCCGGCAGAAAAAATTGAATTTATCGAAATTTTAATAAAAATAAAATAGGTACCTTAAAAAAATCAAGAACAAAGTTTTTGCAATAATCACCAATTAATGTAAGCGAAATGCTTAAAACACGGTGTCATGGAAAAAAAATCGCAACTGCAGAAACGTTTATTAACTATATTCATGCATATCTGACTTAATTTTTTTTCTACGATTATCTCAAGATTTTGTGCACGGCTATAGATAATATTATCTGTAGCCCGCGATTTTGTGGTTTTCAATTCGTTGATAACGAGGTAATGCTGGGGAGTGGGGACTAATTGAAGACGTGGGTGCAACAACCATAGATAATAAAGAATTCTTTATTATCTATGGCAACAACCAGACAACTCCGTTTTTTTTCGAAAATAAATTTTTGCATTTTCGAAAAAAAAAAATCGGCATCGATCGGCGCAACAATCAGACAAATCCGATTGTTAGATACGTAGACATTATAATATAAATGGAGATGTCTGTTTTATTTTTTGTTGCAACAACAAGACATCTCCGGAGATGGCTTGTTGTTGCACCGTATGTCGGTCATACTGTATGTACTGTGCTTATCACTGATATTAAATTGATAATATTATCGTTTTAATTTCAAAATATTGTTATACATTTTGTAGATTTGTTGTTTTATTAATATTATAAAAAGGTCGACCCCCCGTAACATCCCGGCCATCAATAATTATTTTAATATATTGGATACAATCAGGGCTGTAGTGGAGGGTATACGGCGTATATCTTCTGGTCATTTCTAATTAACTCTGTAAGTATACCTTCTGATTAAGGTCGTATACCTACTCTCTGTTGTAGTGAAATCACCAAATAATATAATGATGAAGGTCATAAATATATTACTATCAATATTTCTTGTAGAAAAACTATAAATAAACTGTCAAATACATATATTGTTAAATAGACTATTTATATAAAAAATAATTTATATAAATAAATAAATATATATATATATATATATATATATATGTGTGTGTGTGTGTGTGTGTGTGTGTATAATTTTATATATTATGGGCGATGGACAGCAATATACTGTAGGTTGGATTATGAACGATCAACAATCAAATAACATAAGTGCTGTAATCTGTATTTAATATAAAAATACAAATTCCTACCTAATGGTGGTATAAATGTTTAATATTATAACTCATAGTATACCATTTGCTATTTTTAGGACTACAGCAATGGATACAATAAATTAATTTTATCTACAATAAAAACTTTGTTCTAACACACTACTTGTAAACAGTAGTATTAACTAAAATGTTTTGGTATAAAAACTATAGTTCATAGGTATCCACAACTTGGACATAGTTTTTTACCACAGATCTTTCACATTAATCGAAAAAAATGTAATAAAATTAAAACAAATTTTTTTACCAGCCATCTACTAAAAACTTGTCAAAGATACCTGCAATCACTTTACTGTAATAGATGTAAAACAAGATACACTTTTGAAATATATATATATATATATATATATCATACAAAACCTTTTTTTTTAAACTGTAAAAGATTTTGCTATTTTATCATGCCCATTTATGGTATATACCAAATATGGTTTGTATGCAAGTATATCTTCACATTCCACTGCCAAAGAACTATTTATACTAAGTAAGTCAAATTCACAACCCAGTCTACCAGGACCTTCCTGAACTCTTTATAAAAGTGCTCTAAAAATAAAAGAAGCAAAATTAAAAGATGTAAGAGATTTGGCGTCTAAGTATGCCCCGCTTGACAATCTTTGGTCTTACAATAAGCTCGAATCAAACGGTTTACCAAATGAAAAATACGGTGATGAGTAGCAACACAAAGTTAAATATTATGAAGAAGACTGAAATAGTTACCTAGGTACTGTTTTCTGTCATATATTTTATACAAATATTTTTTTTTTATGATTAATATTACAGGTAACTTGTTTTGTACATCAACATAAAACATGTTCCTACTGTTTTCTGTTGTTTATATTTTATATTGTTTTTTTATGATGATTATTATAAGTAACTTGTTTTATGTATAAATAAAAATAAGGCAACATTTTTATTTTAACAAAAAACAGATACCTACTTATTATTATCTGTTACTTATATTTTATATTGTTATTTTTTGAATATTATTAGGTACTTGTTTTGTATACTAATAAAAATGGAAAGTAACATATTTTGTATTTTAACAAAAAAAAAAAAAAAGTTACCTATTGTTTTCTGTTATTTATATTTATATATTTTTTTTTATGATAAATATAATTAGCTACTTGTTTTGTATACTAATGAAAATGAAAGTAAAATTTTTAATTTAACAAAAAAAAAAAAAAAACAGTTACTTACCTACAATTTTCTGTTATATATATATATATTTATAATGAATATTATAAATTTATAAGCAACTTTTTTTGTTTACTAATAAAAATAAGGTAACATTTTTATTAAAAAAAAAAAAAAAACAGATACCTACCTACTATTATCTATAATTTATATTTTATAATGTTTAATAGATATTTAGGTTCTATAAAATTCTGTACTTCATTTTACTATTACTGTTATTTATTTATTTATATATTTACATTTTATTACTATAAGCAGTTTTGAATTAAAAAAAAAAAAAAAAACAATAATATATTCAATTGTCTGACACTTCAGATAATAGGTACCTTACAAGTTACAGCATATTTCTGTAATTTCACTGTGGTTAATAATTGATAAAAGTCTATTTGATAAAATATTTTCTGCAAATATCAGCTATAACTTAACCATTCATCTTGATAAAAAAAACACATTTGTGAATGGTGGACAACATTGATGTAATAGCATAAATGGCCTTTTTAATTTTTGTTTTTTAAGTTAACTAGATGTTTAAATAAATACAAATTTTTATTTGAACTTAATAACAATGTATATTTGTATTTAATGTGTTACAATGATTTGTAAAATAACTTAATATTATAATTTATTGTTAAAAGTAGTTGATTTTTATATTATGAAATTAATATATCTATTGAAGTTAAAGTTTGACAGTTTAAATAAACATATGAAATAAATTAGTATATTGTGGTGTAGCGCCAACACAGTTTGTCATTTAAATGTTTAGCTCTTATGTTGATTTGTTTAAAAATTATTTAGAATTCATAATGTAAAAACACAACTACTATTTAGTAATAATAATGATTAGGTGTCTTTTAAAACTGTAAGCATAAAGTGTAATGACAAAAATATAAAGTATTATTTTAAGAAAATATTGTTATAGGTTGTAGGTACTCACAATAAGACACACAATGAAGTTGATGATTTTATGATTTAAAAAAATAATAAACAAGTTAAATTATTAAAACAGGGTCCATAAATAATATGGTTCATCATTTTCCACATTTAGAAAGTTGTATAACCAATAATGTGGCAAATATTTGAGATAATAATTCCACACAATATATTTGACCGCTTCGTGGACATCTTCTTCACTCACAACAACCCTAAAAAATTTTCCTTCCTTTTCTTCGACAGAACTTTGCATGATTTCTGTACTGTAAATTAAAATAACATCTGAGTTTTAGAATAATTTAGTCTCCTAAAAACTCATTCGTTAAATAAAATTAGTTGTAAGAAAAAAAAATAAAATAGAATTTTACAAATGTGAAATACAACAAACCAAACAGGAGATAATTGGCACTACTACGAAAAAATACACTGATGGGTTTATATGATTGACAAAAAGGTGTATAATTATTTAGTTATACATAGGTACTAAGTTCTGTACCTATTGAAATATTATTTTTAAATTTCTAATTATTACTCTGGAATATAGTGTTCCAACTTAGAAAGAAATGAAACAATGGAGAAGCGACCAAAATATCATTATATTAAGTCAAAATGGTGAAAATAGAAACAAACTGGGTATGTTGACAGACCTAACGAATGGGAAAGAGGATTTAGAATTTATACAAATATAACTGTGGCTGACGATCTGGGTGGTCTATCGCATAACACTGTTACTGATGTTGCTGTGGCGTATTTTGTTCAAAATTTTGGGAGGGTGTCCAATTTTTTTAATGATAATATTGTTCGTACTTTTTATTTTTCACTAGCAATCTAGTCTAAAACCCAGGTATCAACACTAACCCCCCCCCCCCCAAAAAAAAATTATAATTATTATATATGTTTGTAAATATTTATGGTATAAATTTAAATTAAAGATTTCACTTCAAATATTTGTTATGAATAATAATAACTAGTATTTATTGTAACGAAATGAAAAATGGTATT
Organism: Therioaphis trifolii; assembly: GCA_027580255.1. Taxonomy (NCBI): domain Eukaryota; kingdom Metazoa; phylum Arthropoda; class Insecta; order Hemiptera; family Aphididae; genus Therioaphis; species Therioaphis trifolii. The sequence continues at coordinate 39,192,648 of CM050405.1, forward strand.
ATTGATTTAAAGTTAACAAGTTAATAGTAGAAAATCTAACCAAAAAGGTGCTTGTACACAGATTATAAAAAAAAAATAAAAAAAAGATATTTCAATTCCAAATGTATTTTTAATATACAGGATATCATTGTTTAGTACATCGATATGTTTATTGTGTTAATTATTGCGTACTTACCTATTATCAGTGCAAACGAATTGTTTTACGAACCGAGGCGTACATCCAATGTCACAGCATGATTTCACGGTTGCTCTTGGAATTCTAGACATTTTATCTTGATAGAAAGGCGATTGAGGAATCGTAACTGAAAATGTAACACAAAAATGAATATTGAAGTATTCTGAAATGCATGTCATTTTTATAATATAAATATCAGTAAATATCTAATATTCTAATGCATAAACATGACTGTGTTGTTATGTTGTCGTGCAACGTTTTCTAATTTTTTTGATTTATTAATTTTCGGATATGCTTTCCCCTCTAAAAAAAAAAAAAAAAAACATAATATACTATTGGCAGTTAAATTCCTATAGTTCAATTTTCATTTTTAAACCAATTAGTAAAAATAATTGACAAGAATAAATTAGGTATATATTTATTGAAATTAATTAGTTTTATGTTTAAAATTGAACACACTGCAGAGTGCACACGACACTCGTGCACAAAAAATTTAAATACATTTTGGAAGCCCTTTCTCACTTTGGATTCGTCACGGATTGTATTCAGTATTGTACACAAAACAATAAAGATTCGGATATCTATAGAATAACTCGTCTAATTCATCTTGGCCGGCATAGCTACGGTAATTTAAGTTTAAAAAAAGCCGGACATACTTCGCAACACGGATATTTTACGCTCTTCAGACAAGATAATACAGATAAAGACGAATTGAATTTTAAAGGAACGATAAATCATTTTTTACGCTATACAATTCTGAGTAAAGTTTCAGTGTAAAATAAATCGCTCATATATTCAACGATTTTTAGTCTAATGAAATGTAGTTTTTTTTTTTACCAAAAACGTTTAAAGATTCTTCAAGAACAAAGGAGAAATTATTTAACTGAAAGGTTCAAAACATGTTGTTCTATCTATATTCAATGGTACATAATGTTTAGTTGGTCCAGTAACTTTTTATAAACATTTTATGTTGAAAATTAATAAAAAAAAACCAATGATTCCATAAAAATCGTAAAATAATTTACTTAAACGCTCATAAAACAAATCTCGAGAAGGTAACGATTTTTAAATTTTTTTAGTATCGTTAGTTAAGTTTTTGAGTAAGGCCATATTAAAACTTATTGCAATCATACACAATTTATTACAATTACAAAATTATATTACAATTTCAGAAATTTTTATCAAATATTAAAAGTTAAATAAAAAATAAACCCCAAAACAATCAGTCAATTCCATAAAACTTTTATTTATTATTATATTAATATATTATATTTATTAAATAATTTTATATAATTTATATAATCTTAATATATTGTATTAACTCTTATAAAAAAATATTAAGTAATGATTTTTGAAATTTTTCAACATCGTTAGTTTAACATTTATGTATGGCATTTAATTTTCAGAATTTTTTATCAAATATTAAAATTTTTACTAGGGATACTTAAGTGCTTAAACTTTAAAAACAAGATTACATTTTTAGATTCAAATTAATCAATTTTTTTTTAACTTACGTAAAGTATGCAACAATACATCATTAATGCGTTATGAAAATTTCAAGTTTCCAGCAACATTATTTTGGAGTTATGACTAAATAACTAAAATCTATGCAATAAAAGTTTCATTTACAGAACATTTTACCGTTTTACTCGGTTTTTTTAGCAATTTTACGGCCTGGAATAATTATCGAAATGAGGGGAAAACAGTGCAATCTACATAAAATTTCCTATCTATTAAGTTGCTAGATGAAACTTTTTGACATAGTTAAGAGTAAGAAAAGATCACGACAGAATAAAAAATGATAAAATAAACATCTTTGTAAAACCGATAGATCCTTTGCTTCACACAAAGGCATATTAAACTGAATAAATTGAAGAATGTCTTACAGCTTAATTTATAATTAAAATTGAGCAATCATAGATTTTCTCGGAAAAATAACATTTTAACCTTTGATTTTATTTTTAAACAAAACGGTCACCGTTAACCATGAATCATGATAGACTGGACGGATTATACCTTATACAGGTAGAAATAACAAATTATAAACAAGGTTCTTTCTGTGCATTATAATAATTATACATAATTCATATTATACTTACTATAACCCGTACAGTTAGAAAACTTCGGTCCACAAACTTCATTCACAAGATACACCAATTTTATCCCACACAAGTGTTTTTTGTCGTCACACGTTTCTGGCCATTCATTACCATTATCTTAAGAAAAAGAATAGAGTTGAATTCAATGGGGCATTGAGTTGATATCGATACATTTCACCCGTCGTTTAACATCGTTTAATGAATACGTTTTCGTTTATACATCATATTTTCTTCTTCAAAAAATTAACATTCACTTTTAGGAGGGAATTTTGAAAAAGTCAGGGTGAAATGTAGGTAATTTTGTTTTGTTTTAAATTTACCCTTGTTTTTCACTTGTAAAGCAATTGACGATTGAAAGTACATAATTATGACAATGATACCAATGAGTTTAGACCTGAAATACATAAACATATTTTACATTGGTAAAAAGGTCAGAAGTGGCGTTTCAATTCTACTGGGCGACCACACTCCTTCAAAAATTGACATAAATTACTAATTAATTTGTTCCATATCGATTTTAAAATTCACAAAATTGTTTCATTTACATTATTGCAAAATATGTTAATATTCTTTTCTTTACTTGCAATATACGTTTATCGCACTCCAAATTTCTTATCTCACGAACCACCACTTAATATCGGTATCAGTATATTATGTATCAGTATGAATAAATATATGCATGCAAATAATAAAGTACCCATGGGTATCTATAATTTGTATATACAATTAAATTCAATGCTTACAACATTGTTTAATGTGTTTTATGATTTTCGATGAAGTTTTCAAGTTTAGGCAATATAAAAATACACAAAATATACAATGATTGAGTTGGACATATGTATGCATTTTAATAATTTTTAGAGCATTCATGTGATAGGAATTGTATTGTGACTCAGTAGATGTAAAGGGAGTAGGGACATAATTGGGAGGGGGGTTATGGTATTTTTTAAATTTAAAAGTTGACGATTCTTTGTCTCATTATGTCAAAACAATAACATGTCATAATTTTTTTTTAACTTTTACAAACAACTTTTAAATACCTATATTCACATAAATAATATTTCTTTTTATTTTAAATAAAAAGAAGGACGATACCGGAAAATGGAAAACTGGAAAATCATTGTTCTAATTATTCAAACTTTTTTTAAATTTTTCTACTTGTCTTTCAATAATCCTTCATTTAAACCTTCAATGTTTCTAAATATATTAAGTATTATAGAATTTTAGTTTTAGTATTTTTAGTAGGTATATTAGTATTCTTCAAACGATTTCAAATCAAAGGTTTAAATTGAAAACAATTATTTTTTGTCGTTGTATATTTTGATGGAAAAAATATATATTATGATAATATATATATATACACATTACCATAATAATCGAAACAAAATAAATAATTTTAAAATAAAACAAATTGTTTTAGCGAAGTATCTAAACAATTTTATAAATAAATAAATAATGTTAAAATAATGTTCACCTAATTAATTAATAATTAAATGCAACAACTTTTTATCTAGAGTTATATACAAATATACAATGATAAGATTCGATATAAATATATAGAGCTCGTTATATCCCATAAAATTAAAAATTATTTTTGAAAATTACCTACTCGATTTTAAAATATTATAAACGTGATTTAATATGCCGCCACACGTCACGCAAATTTCAACGCCGAACACAGTAATTGTTTCAAATATCATACCGTATATTTATAAGAAAATGAAGAGTTATTAAATTTCATATGTTTTAGTCTTTGAAATACTAAAAAAAAAAAAGTAAATAAATAAATAAAAAAAATAAATAAATAAATAAATAAGTAAATCAAATAAAAAACCGGACATACTTTGCACTTTCCAGTATTGGTAAGAGAGTGGTCGTGGTAGTGTGTCTTTTATACCTTATTAGTTTTTGAACAAAATTATGGTGACACATGTAAATTACTTCAGATAACGATTTTCATGATCAGGTCTTATGATGCCAAAAAATCAAGTATGTATTAGTCATGCGACGTAAATGGTAATCGTTGTATTGAAATTTTCAGTTTCCTCGCGCGTATTATATGACGTTATTAAATTATACGAACGCCTTGTTTTTAAATCATGTAGTGATACGTGAAAGTTTCAAGTTTCTAGCAACATTATTTTTGGAGTTATGACGAAATTAGTAAAGTCAATATTATTCAATGAAAGTGTCGTTTACAGGCGAATTTCGCCGTTTTTGGTATATTGTAAGCTGTTTTTCCGTTCGCCAGGAAAAACTATTAAGATGAGAGCTAATAAATCTTCAAAGTTACCATTTAAATCGAATTTGTAATCTGTAGAGTTGCTGGGTAAACTTTTTGGACAACGTTAAGGTAAGCAAAAAGTGTTCCCAGAAAAAAAAAAGTACATCATTGTAAAACCATAACTCATAAGTCACTTCACTCAGAATCTAAAACGTCGAAAATCGTTTACTAGGATTTCTTTATGCGCATTTAAATTTACAATTTGAACAAAAATCATTAGTTATACGTAATTTAGTGATATTTTTTAGTAAAAACCCTATAAAATTGGTAATTATAAATTCGTAAAAATTATCTTTGACCAATAGATTCGCCACATATATTCTTATCTACGGGTTGAGTTTCAAAAAAATTAACTCAATAAATTATTTTTTACTTACGTTTTAAGTTTGAATAATAACTGAAACAATTCTTTTTATTAAAAATGTTAGATTATTTTTATTTTTACTTCATACAATTTGTAATTTTCGTTTTAAGATCAGAATTTTGTAAACAAACTTCTTATAAGTAGCTTTAGCTATATTTACATTTGTATAGTAATTGGTTGCTTTAATATTTTTTAATATTAGCTACAACTGTCTAAATAACAAAATTGGGTATTTTTTACGAATATTATTAAATTGACATTGATTTTTCTTGTTATTATTTGAGTACTTTTTAACTTGAAGCATCCATAAGGTTTTCATTTTTAAAAAATTTTTGTTGAAAACTCAACTATTGTTGATACTAAAATAATTACTTGGGTTTCTCTCAGAAACAATGATTTGTTATTGATTTGAAATTCAAAATTATATCATACTACATACGTAACGTTTGCTAATCTTAAAAGTGACATCTAAGATTCTCAACAACCAACACCATTACTTACTTATCTTTGTAAAATTACTGTAATTGAAGTACGAGTAGGTACCTATACTGTACATTAATATGTACCTACATTACTTTTTGTAGTATATGTATTATGTAAACATATTCTTATATCAGATACACCAAACATTTTAGATTTTTATTCCAAAAAATAGTATGGATAATACACGACAATCACTCAAGCGCGCCCGTAAGATGAAATCCCACCCGGGGCAAGGTCAACATTTAAATGCCAAATCAAATTGGTTATTTGTAATTATAATATATTTCCAGTGTCTTTATTCTAAAACAGCATTCAGTAGGTACTCAACATACTAAATAAAGTAAACAACATTATATCATCACATAAGACCTTTATACGAATAGATTTAGGTATAACATAATATTAACTTTTTTTAATACATGTTTGTTTAAAATTGTGTTGTAGTTAACATACGTGATATAAAATTACAAAAAAAATAAAAAAATTCTTGGGGGCGAGGGAAATCGCCCCTTTTGCACCCCACTGTGGGCGCCCTTGCAAGCAATTATACTTTTAATCGCTACATTCGAATTAGATTAGGAAAGGAATTAGGTTAGATACACGAATTGGTTTTCTAAATTATAAAAGAACAATAACTATTGAGTGTTTTTATTTGTTTTAAGCGTTTGAAAGATTATAAATGAGATATTAATGAATATGATAATGATTTATGTGATAATGTATTTAAAATAGACGTAAAAAAACATTGAACATACGTATTATAATGGTCTGCTTAAAACGTTATCATATTTTAAATAATGACATTGTAGGACTTTTGGGTTTCGGTTGAAGCATGTCGTAGGCAGCTCTTAGTATTTTCGCATACCCTGGCTCAGGAGTCGTCTTTTCAGTTGTAGTCGTGGTCGGATAAAGTATTCTATATTTTACATCGAAGTTTGGTCTTGGATCGAAACTATAAATTAAAATAATTTGACTCTTAATTAAATTTACTGATGTTGTAATAGATTTCTATGTCGTTCTGTGTGTAGCATAAAATAAATTAAAAACCAAAAGTATTCACATAATGCAGTTATAAATATTGTTTTACATATACCAGTAAATCTAAACCGGTAAGTAGCAATCTCATTGAAGGCCGTAACTAGTAATTTAGTCATCAGTATTTATAATTTAAAATTTAAATCAATACAATAAATTAGAAAATCTCAACGATAAATAAAAATATTTCAATTAACCTATATACCATGTCCTAATAAATCTAGGTAAGTATAGTAACCACGTTAAATTAATGGTTAAAATTAAATAATATCAGTCGAACAACAAAGGCTTTTGGAATCTTAATTGAAAAATGTATTAATATTTTCACGTATTTTTTTATATTTATAAAAATACAATGTAAATAAACTAATGTTAAAAAAAAATAAAACTGTTATATGTGAACTTTCACTTATTTCTTAAGTATAGCATTTTTGGCCTTTTTTTCAAAGATTATATTATACCTATACAATCGACTGTACACTTTGAACTTCGAAAGATTAAAGAGATTAAATGTTTGATAATCACTGGTATATTGAATAAAATAACTTGGAGACTATTGTATTCTGATTCATACGGACATTTGTCCATGGTTGAAAAAAGAAAAATATTTGATGATAGTCAAAATTATACAAGTAGATGCGATGGTTATACATATATGTATGAATATAACATATCAACAAAAAATGTTAGAATATAAATTTCGAACTGCTTATTATGGACTTCGTAGAACAATCAATTATGTTAAGCTATATTTTTGATTTTTTTTTAAAATTTAATTTGCTCTTTATTCACATAAAATTATTGTAAGATGATTGTAAAAAAGTTGTATTTAAATATTCTCGATTTCATCGATTATTGTGATGTGTTGAAATATGCTTACTTTGTTTGGCAATATATTGCTTTTAATTTGCGAACTGTACAGGGGTTTTTACAACACAATTCCGCTGGTTCTGAAATGTAAAATGCATATCATACCACGAAAAGTGTTAAATAAACATCATACTATAATAATATAATGGATGAAATATTATGATCAATACATGTGAGTACATTGCTACCAGTGGCATTATCTCGAAGACGCGATACATCACCCATACCTTTTCTAGAGAATTTTACATTCTGAATGAAGTAAAGAATATATTGGCGTGGCAATGATTTATTTTCATATCAGAAAACATAATTTTTACCATTGTTTTAAGTGGTATCAGTTGTCCAGAAATTACGTAAAGCCTCTCTAAAAATTAGAAATTTCTTCTACTTAGTGTAGTAGTAGTCGAATTTTTTTTAAAATACTTAACATTTTTTCGAAAATAAAAGTAAGATTACGAAAAATTGAGTAAAAGCTAAAAACGTATCTAGATATTTAAGAAATAAAAAAAAAAGTTTCAACAATTTATAGTGTAAGATACTCCAAATTTTCATAAAAAATGAACCATGCGTTTATACGGACTTGACAAGATATTCGGTAGTTTTTCAAAATCCATTTTCTAATCTACCAATAGAGTTGCAAAACGTCACTTTTAGTAAAGTTCACCACTCATAAAAGTGTGTAAGAAAAAAATTAACTAATGAACATCATTATAAAAATAATAGGTCATTCATTTCACTCAGAATCTAAAATTCACGATCATTTTACATCGATTACATTTATTGTGTGTTAATTAATATCGTACAATCTAGAACTTACCAACCAAAATACAGTAAAGGTTATATGGGGAGAGAATCAATGGCGGTCCGTCTATTTCTTGGGTGGAATTTACAATCGCATTAATTTAATATTTATAATATAAAGAAAATTGTACGATCACCTCCAAAATGTATTGTATTGTAATTAATAATTACTAATTAAACTGTAATATATTATACACAGGTAATATATTCTATTAAAAAAATAGGTACGAAGTTAAAGTTTTTAGTTTGTATCGATGTAAAACCACATTTCAGATCTTTTAATTTATGCATTAAAATTAAGTGAATCGCATTAAAAACAATATTCTTTTTTACAATGTATATTATTAGAGTAATGGCTACAAATAATTCATGTGATTTTCGCTTTGTTCCCTTCATTCAGATTAAAGACTTAGTTGAGGTCAACAATATTAGACAAATAACGAGACTAGCTCTATTACGAACACGTATATCAAAATAAAAAGGATATCCAAATTAATATAAAAAATAGTATTATACGCTTTGGTAAAAAAAAAAAAAAAAAACGAGATCTTGCATTAATTATAACTATTTTGATGTCCATATAATTTTTATTATGAATAAACAAAAAACTTATTTACTGATAATAAACACATTTTTATTTAGTACTACCAATTAAGCATCTAGTACAACTTTTGGTACATTTATTTTGGATTTTTGTGGGAGAAAGGGGTCTTCAAAATATTCGTATTTCCGCCTCATCCTTGCACTTCAACTATGATTATCACTTTCCACAACAAAAATATATTTTTTTTATCAACGAGATTCCTTAAGTTTTGTTTTTTTTTAAATGATAATTATTATTTATGACATGATATTATGATAGAGAATATTTTTTTTGGAATTACGATGTAAGCATTTGTATAATAGTGTCAATTATCTAAGAAACATGAATTTTCACATATGTTTTTGAAACGTCAAACGATAATGACTGCATATTTTAACCCCGGAAGTTCTCATCACTACTGAGAACTTTAAATTGCAAATATCTCTAAATTTCCAAATAATTGTGTAGACTGATTAATATTTTATAAACGTTTAAAGAAGAAATTTGTAGTGAAAAAATTTTAACTATCGACTTTAAAATGTTCTCAATATCGCTATTAATAAGTATATAAGTTAGATAATATTAATTGGTCAAGTCTTTTAATCAAGAATTGAAAATTCGATTTTATGAAAACGTTAAAAGAAAACAAGATGTTTCAACGTTCTATTTTTAGCCTTATAAATTATTATTTCAAGTTCGTACACACCAGGTCATATTGATATACTATGGAGATGTCAATTTTATAGCAATTTCTGATTTATTTAATAGCGAGACGTAACTTGTAGACATAGTTTAATAACCAAAAAAGGTTCTCCAGAAAAATAAAAAGAAACATCATTGTAAAGCCAATATATTCTAAGTTTCACTCAGAATGAAAAATTTAAATGATTTGATTGTATGGTAGTTACGTAAGTAAGTACGTTGGTACTTGGTTTATGGAATATATTAACAAATTATTATTTCTTTTAAAAGAACAAAAATGTTGTATAGTTAAAATTTAATTTTCCTTTTAGATCTTTTCGGTACTAACCTTTTCCTATTACTGTCTTATAGTGTTGACAAACTCCATGTAAAATAGCTCCCGCATATTCTCCACAGAACCTTTGAGAGTCATCCCATTCTAAATGGAGAGCTACATCTGAACCGAGAAAACGATCAGTCACATAAAATTTAGTAAATTGGTGAAACATCAAATATATTTTTTTGCATTTTTTTCTATTATTTTATATAAATTATTCAAAATAATTATAAAAAATTGCATGAGGTGTGTACAAAATACATATTTTCACCCTTGAACGCAAAAAAGTGTGAAAAAAATGAGAAAATATTAAGTTGTATTTAAGAAGATTTTTATTTTACCTTCGTACGTGAAGTGAGGTAGTTTATGTCTGACAGAGGTTGATAGCTGTAAAACTGCGAACAAGACAAATGCTTGCTTGATTACAGTTTTATACCTGTAACATACATACTTGATAACTCGAGCCATTCATTATACCAAATTTTATTAAAATATATGGGTTTCGGAAGTTTTCACCAAATATCAATGAAGTATCATTATCAGGCGCGTATACAAGGGAGGGTTTTAGGGGTTCGAACCCCCATGAAATTTCAGAAAAACTTTTGAATATTTAAAGAGTTTTAAGAGAAACCTAAGCGATTTCTGTAAATGAGGAAGATACATAAAAAGTTTGTCGTATTATTTGTATTAATGTCATTATTATAGTTTCTAATTCTGTAGAAAAAATGTCCGTCTTGTATTGAACTTTACCCCCCCCCCCAAAAAAAATTATTTTTTGGTGCACGCACTTGATCATTACATATTTTACAAAAACTAGAGTACAACTTTACACGCCTACTAGATAAAGAAAATTATAAAACCGAAATAATAGGAAAAAAATGATCGAATTACAGGATTATTATAAGACACGGAGGCAAGCATAACAGTCATAGACAAAAAGGATATTAATTTTAATATTCTAGAACCAGAAAACGAACATTACCTCAAAACAACGAATAATTCCAAACTTAAAATTTGATGAACCTCCGTAGTTAAAATAGAAGTAGGAATGATATTATTAAATCATTAAGTCATTATTAGGGCTCGGATGTTGTAGGAGTTGCATATTTTTCTATATGCTCTCAATTTATAGCAGACCAAGCAATTAATAATTAATTCGAGCTAAACAATGAAGAGTTCAAAAACGAAAAATTAAAAATGCATATTTTGCATATTTCGTCAATTTTAGGAAAATAGTGCACTTTTCAATGATTTCATGCGCATATTGTGCTTATTTAATATTTTTCAAAAAAATTGATTTTTTTCTTCCTCAACCTATGTATTTTAAGTAATATTAAATGTAAAACTCAATATCATTTAACATAGGTATTGTCGTTGTAACGACGAGTGTATGCTTGAAATAAGGCGACAAGTTACCAAGATAAGTAATGACTCATTATAGTGGACAATTTATGTACGCCAGTCGTAATAGAATTAGATTTGATGAAAAACTAATCACTATTGTAGACCTGAAAAATAATTTTGTCACGTTCAACTATGAAGGAACCGAGTTAAAATTAAATCTAGAACAGATAAGTAAATCAATAAGCAGTTTTTTAGACAACGTTAACATATTGCAATATAATAAAAAAAACCACAAAATTCATAATAAGCAAAACGGTTTTAATAATTTAATAAATTATGTAGATCTTATTTTTGAAGACCCGGATGAACAATAATCAGCTGATAAGGAGTTAAAATCAGACCAAAAAAAACCGCACATAAAAAATAAATTTGCCAACAATCGATTTATATAATAACGAAAACATTAACAAAAATAATAAAAAAAATAAAATAAAACCACTATTGAACTCGATTATGATATCAACTCAGATTTATAAACGTTGCAAAAAGTAATGTTAAAACATAGTTTAATAAAATACTCGGATTGTTTCACTCAATATATTATGAATTTTGGATCAATCGATACCTATAGAAAATAATATAACAATACCAACCTTTGTAATAGAACTAGAGAAACTAAAGAATATTAGGAACAAACCCCGAAAATTATAAGAGAAGAAGTATTTTAAAATTTAAAAAACATTATCAGTTGAAAAAATATATAGAGCGTGATAAGTAATATAAAAAAAACAATACTATATTAGCATTAAAAATATATCACAGTGTAGTAATAGTAGTTATATATTAGCAGTAATACATATATTAATAGCAGATCGATTTTATCTTTCGGCACTGTTTGCAAGACGTCAATTTGTAACAAACAGTAATTTTTTTAATTTAGTAAGCAACATTTTATTCATTAAAACGGATACAAAATAAGTCTAGCTCATTGGAATTATGTTAGCAGTGATAACTTAATTTTTATGTTATAAAATCCGGACTTCGGATTTTCGGATATTAAAATCCGAATATATGCGTTTCACATTGTGGATTTTGGTGTTCTAAATCACAAAATCAAATTTTTGATTCTGAATGAAATGGTTTTACAATGATATTTATTTTTATTACATTTTTTAAATTTTTTTATCCGGAGACACTTTTTGCTCAACTTACATTTATGCAAAAGTTTTATCCTGCAACACTACAGATCGGAAGTTTTATGTAGATGGTACTTTGAGAGTTTTTTAAGTTCTAATCTCAATAGTTTTTTGAGGTGAGAGAAAAACAAACTTGAATGGAGCAAAAACTGTGAAATTCCCGGTATCTACACGGCATTTTCATTCACAATCAACTTTAGTAATCTCGACATTATAAGTTATAGACAAAACAATACTAATTTAATGTTTCGAAATCCTCAATATATCTAAATGGTAGTCAGAATTCAAGAATTAAACAAAAACGGATGTATAATATTCGTTTTTGCACACTGTACAAAATACACTGTAATAATAACTTTTAAAAAAAGGCTGACAAATATATAGGAATTGTTACTTAATAAATATAATTATTTTAATTATAAATTAACAAAAAATGTTCTTAAAAACACACAAAACTTTAAATGTACATTGGGATTTGTATATTAAGTGTCTAAAAATTTTACTTACACATTTCATAACTATTAATCGAGTAATATGTAATATTATATAATGTACGAGTATTATAGTAGTAATAAAAAATTATAACTTATCCTAAACTATTTGTGTATGTTTTTAAATATGTCAATCGTTTATTTATTATATTATATTGTAATGGTGTTCTAATACTAACAACCATAATACGAGAATGTCATGATTCTGTAGATGAGTCCAACTCCAAACAATTTGTGCAAGTATAGGTTTTTTTTTCATCTCGAAAATATTTCCGAATAATATACTCACCTGTCTAATATAATGAAACGAAGCAAGTTACGAAATGACAAAAATTAATTCCGTAATAATGAAACATATAAAAAAAAAATAATAGACCAGACATGTTGTTGCAAGTATCAGTAAAATTTAAAAAAAAACATTATAGACGAATTATAATATGTAATATTATTAACTAACCATTAAGTCTTTTATGAATAGCGAATGGAACAAACACAATACCTTAATGCAAAGTCAGACATTTATATTCCGTTCCTTCTCTATTTCTTTTGATTTTCTCTGTTCGCATGACAAACAATATAAAATTAGCAACTCGCAATGAACGTTTTTTGTAAACACTGTAATAGTTATCATAAGTCTAATCATAAAATATTTTACGTTAGATAAAAACAATTGATAGTTTTTGCTTATATTTTTCTTCTCTTTTTCTGTCATAAATATTACCTATGTTATAATAATAACTTTATATAACAATTATCTTAAATAATCATAATCTTAACTTAACGTATTATATTGAATTCTTTGTACACTCTCTTGCCTTCGGGCGTAAATAAATAAATAAATATAATATTTAATAATATTAATATTAAAAAAGTAGTAAGATAATACAGGTCAATATAACATGAGAAATCAACAGAACGAAGAAAAAAAAATTCATCAATCAATACTTAGTAAATGATTTAATATTGAATCATAATATTGTACTGTATATAATAAAACAAGGAAATCTAAAAAAGGTAATAAACAAATTATTGAAATATAAGGATTAGTTGTATCCTATCCTTTCCCTTCTAATTTAAATTTAAGATAATCGCAGATTCAAAATAGTAAGGTATTACAAAATATATGTATGTGATATCTTAATACATCATACACAAAAAAAAAAACAAAAAACCTGAATGCATAAAAAAATAAACATACAGTAATTGTTAATGTAATTAGGTATGTAGATAAACGCGTAGTTTATTTGGTGATCATATCACCAAGTCATATCATAATGGTTTTAACGATCGCCAAAATAAGATATTATCAAAAAAAAAAAAAATATATATACTATTAAATGCATATTATATTGAGTTATACTTTTATACATTTTGTTGTCATTAGATGAGATCAACATTTTAATAAATAATTATGAAAAAGAAATTATATGTAGTAAATTCCTTTCACTTGATGAATATGTTTTCATTTTAATTAACAACACAAATTTCAATTAAATTTTTTCAGTTCAAAATTATATATTTTGAATATCGTAATATGTAAATGTAATTGTATGCTTTATTTAATGTTTCTATGTGAAATGACGTTAAAAATAAAATGCCAAAAAATTATAGTTGGTATAAACTATATTTAGTAAAGAAAAAAAATCTGGAAAATTTATTTTTGAAAAATTGTAAAATTTGATTTAATAAGTTTTGAAAAATTGGAGAAAAGCTTTATTATATAAGTATATTTGATATGTTAAAAGAAATTATTGTAAAATATGCATATTTTATATTTTCAAAAAATAGGCCAAGCTTATGTATAGTATTTTTTTTTTAACAAGTTTTAAATATTGGTGAAACAATTATTTTAAATACATTTATGAAAAAAGAAGGGGTCAATGTAACATTACACCATTACTATGTGACATTTTGAAGAAGTAATGCGAAAAGCAGTTCCCTCTCTAGCACTTCATAATACATACATAATATGTAAAGGTATAATATCTATAATAGCCTATATACGTCTAATCTAGACGTAAGCTCCCCCCCCAATCTCCATTATGATTGTAAGGCCTGCGGCCAGTTCCTACTAAATGAATTACGGCAGTTCGTTTCGATGCCATTCCAAGACCCAAACTCCGTTCTACGACGGTACAGTACTTTATTTATAAATAGATTTGTGATTATTAATACGATATTTAACATTTATCTTGAACTGAATTAATCTACATTTATTTGTAATATTAAGATCTTATATTCCATTAAGGCTCCTGAGTTATGATTAAATATATTCAAAAGACGAGAACATCATCCCTAAATATTGTATATTTAACTGATCATCCCCGAACGCGTTAAAATATGTTTGATGGGGGAAAAAAAGGCATACGTATTCTTTTTTTATTCGTTTTATTTGTTTATAGAATTATTGACAAGAGGTGAAGACAGCGCGTGGGTATATACAGCACAAGAAAAGCACAAATGGAGAAGAAATATATGTCGGTTAGGCTGTACGACGACAAAACTGGTGGGATCATTAAGGTGTTTCTCCTCAAAAGCGTGAAATTGTCACAAACCCTAATTGACGATCATAATGGTCTATTAACGAAGGAGCTGCTATTCACCATAGAATCATTTAGAATCTCTTTTGACTAATCAATTTATATGTAAATACAAAAAAAAAAAAAATGTTATCAATCATTTAAATAAAAGAATAAAAAAAACGAATTCGTCGTCAGAACAAAGTGGTTACACTGTGTGCGTTTTTTTGATATTCTGGTGGTCAGTGCGTTTCTGCCACCCACCAAAGCTGGACGATATTTGATTAAAAATTTTACTTAATGCTAGTGTTGAGTTCGGTAGCAACTCTCTCCCACTTTTGCCGAGAAATATCTCTGTTGTGGCAATTTTTTTCACTCATGTCCCACAAACACCTGTTCTCGTACGTAACGAGACTGATTATTGATTCGTCGGAATCCACGGATCAAATAAATAAATAAATTGTATAATGATTATAATCATACAGCAATCGAATCACGTCAAAACAGACGCAGTTCGGACGAAATAATCAAACTTGTTTGGACGCTCGACTAGCTGTTTCTAACGACGCGTCGTGTATGTTGTGACGTACCCACTCAACGCTACCAGTGTAAACACTCTCATTGGAAAACAGGCGTTTGTTTGTTTAGACCAGCGGTTTCCAACCTGGTGTACGCGTACCCCCAGGGGTACTCGAGATGATCTCAAGGGGTACGCGAAAAAAAAAATTGAGTAATGGAAATAATTATGTAATGAATTAATAAAGTTAATCAAGTAAAAGAAAATAAAATAATAACGAAGAATTCCTTCAAAAAGCTTCATCTTTATCAATCGTAGAAAAATAAAACTTGATAGAACTTTCATGTGACACAACTTTAAAAAGTGAGTTTAAGAGAAAATAACTTATTAATTTTTGGGTAGATATTAACAACGAATATGAGTGACTCTCTGACAAGGCAATTGAGTTCCTATTGCCATTTACTAGTTCAGAATTGGTCGAAAGAGCGTTTTCTTCATACATCTTTACTAAAAATAAGTATAGAAAAAAACTAAACGCACTTCCAGATTTAAGATTATATTTCGCATCATATGAACCTGATATTAAAAAACTATGTAATTTGAAACAAGGTCAAGGATCTCACTAATTATTTACTTTTCAACCTTTTGTTTATTAAATTAAACAATTAAATAAGTGAAATAATTAATTTTTTTTTATGTGTCTTATTACTCAATATAAAAATACATACATTATTACATTATATTATATTATTGTTATTTTTAATTAAAAGAGTAGTTATTTGAAAAAATACGGGCTGGTGGAACATATAGAGAAGGGAGGGGGTCAAAACCGCTCACCATCGCTGGTGATTAACGGATCAGGCGGCGGCGGTGGCAGGCTAGCGAGCGGTGGCGGCGGATGGGAGGCTAGTGAGTGGCAACGGCGGCGGCGGCGGCGGGTGGGAGGCTAGCGAGCTGCGGCGGCGGATGGGAGGCTAACGAGTGGCAACGGCGGCGACGGCGGCGGCGGTGGGTGGGAGGCTAACGAGCAGCGGCGGCGGCAGGCTCACGAACGCGGTGATGGGTGGGAGGGTGGGGTGGTACACGAGGGATCCAGATTTTTGAAATTTTTTCAGGATCATTATAAAAGTAAATGAGAAAAGTCATATTATGAAATTTTCAAAAGTTTTCGTCTAATATTTAAAACTTTATTAAAAAGGGCATTTTCAAAGTTCTATTTATAGCCCAAAAGTTGTCAAACTTTTTTGAAACTATTTTTATAGTATGTATAGTAATGCGACAGTAATAAATGGAGAAAATTTCAAGTTTCTAGCAACATTATTTTGATGGAGTAGTGACGAAATTACTTACGACGAATTAATGAAAGGTTCGTTTACGGTGAATTTTGCCGTTTTTTAAAATAAAAAATAATAAATATAAAATAATAAATGTGGTTCGTATAGTTTTAGTGAAATGAGTAGTGTGATCGCTTTCGTGATTTTTTGAATACTTCGTAAACCATCATTCAATAATTTCTATCATCTAAATGAAAATAAAATTATCTTTTGACATTTATTCAAAAACCATTATTTTGACAAAAGTTTTAAATATGTGTCTGGTTATTTAGATTCAGAATTTTCAAACATTCTCGTACATAAAATGTTTCACAAAAGTACTTACATCATGATGACTGATCTTCGTTGGAAATGTTCTCAAAAACGATCTATAAAATAATAATAAAAAGTTAATATTAAGTACTATTAGTCGCGTATTTCCTAATTTTTTTTGAGGGGGTCCAAAAAAACTTTTTATAATCTGGGTGATGCGAAAGATCTATTTATAATAAAGTACATTAAATAATAATTTTTATCGTAAAAATTTGTAAGTTTTTAATATTATAATTAATATTTATAATTATTAGAGTTATAAATTAATTACTGTACTATTCAAATTCAAAGAAGATTTTATAATTTATTTTGTATTTGACTCTGGTTTCTTGTAATTACAACTATCATATTATTATATAATACATTTCGATTAAGGCGTAAATTTATTTATTTATTTTTTTCTTCTGGGTTGGGATCGAGAACCGGGACCTCCCTACAGTGTCGATTATTATACGACACTGTGTATAATAATCGAGTCCACAGTTTGCACATAATAAAACCGTGTAATCCCGTTTCGCCGAAACCCATTTCACCGACAAAAAAACCGGTATTAAACGGATCGAAAAAAAATCCCACTTCGCCGAAAAATACCGTGTTTTTACTTATCAGAGTATGGCGTATGCTATTTCAGTCGTAGATGACAATTGCGGAAACAGGAAACATTGTTCCGTAATCTTATCACTGATAAAGTGACATGAATAATATAAGTTATATGTACAAATGTTACACTTACTTACTCGGATTATGATGGGTTTATACGACTGGACACATACTTAAATCTTACTTTTTTTTTTTTTTTTTTAAATATTACTATGAAGTATTAAGTAATAATTATTAAATGTATGTTATATGGAAAAATACACTTCTACGGTATTCACTGTTACATATATCATGTAATAATCAAAAAATCCTGGCGCCGTGCCTGGATATGGGATTCGGCGAAATGGGATTCGGCGAAATGGGATTTCGGCGAAATGGGATTTCGGCGAAATGGGATTTCGGCGAAATGGGATTCGGCGAAATGGGTTTCGGCGAAACGGGCCTGAACCAATAAAACACACGTCAATGTAATGTCTTTGTTTTGTTAGATCATAATTTTACACGTAATCGCCTAACCTAA
Source organism: Therioaphis trifolii (assembly GCA_027580255.1). Taxonomy (NCBI): domain Eukaryota; kingdom Metazoa; phylum Arthropoda; class Insecta; order Hemiptera; family Aphididae; genus Therioaphis; species Therioaphis trifolii. Next base: position 39,211,193 of record CM050405.1, read on the forward strand.
TATTTAATTTGGTACAAAGTTTATTCATCTCAAGACATAAATTGTATGCATAAAGAAAACGAAAAATTGGAAAATAGCACGATAGTAATGTATACGTCGAGCGATCTTAAAATTGCTGTAACACCTGAACTATGAGTGCTGACGGTGTATAGATTTTGCCACGTTCGTGACGATCGTACGGCCATAAGTGCTGCCGATCTCATAGAAAAATCGAAAAAACGGTGCCCGGTGAACAAAGATCAATATAAATTATAAGTATGTCATAAGTGCTTACTGTTCAATTCCACGTCGACGCTCGATTTTCGTGATCCGACGATATGGCGGCGGTGACTGGTTTTGGCTGCGCTCGTTCTGATCGTGTCGGACGGCCGACCGAGAGTCAAATGAAGTAGGAGTTTCCAACTCACGGTGGCGAATATAATGGTGACGATGCGTCGGTGCATGTAACAGCCGGCGGTTGACCATCATGATCTCGGTTCACAGTGAGAACGACCAACTCGGCAACGTCGCCTGAACACGTGTTCGTTTGCGCGCACGTATAGCATGGTGTGCAGCTGTGCTGCTCCGCAGGTGTCGGACCGGATGGACCATTGACTTAAAACCACCCGCTCGATCGAAGAATATTCGCTTTTGTATTCCGAATAAGGGTTCGGACGAAAGGAATAAAAACGTATTCAAAATGCTTGTTCGAATGCTTTAAAAATATAATATGTACAAACTGACAATAAAATATTAGCCGATAGTCATCCAGTCAGATCACATTTTCACAAATGAAATTGCCAACAAGAACATTATTATATATATATATTTTTTTTTATATAAATTGATATTTCTTTCAAGTACCACTATTGAGCTTTTCACGTACTACAGATTGAAAAACACTGTCTTAGAATCACAAACGTCACTAATAATATTAAAGATTAAGATAGGAGTAGTATGTTATTATATGTTCTGGCTCCATTTGAGAAGCCAAATTTTTTCGGTTTGGCGGGCGATTTCTACCTATTTTTTGCTTGACATTATTTTTTTCAAAAAAACGTATATATGTTCTGGCTCCATTCGAGAAGCCAAATTTTTCCGGTTTGGCGGGCGATTTCCACCTATTTTTTAGTGTACGATTTTTTTGCTCAAAAAAAAAAGTATATATTTTTTAGCTTCATTTGGCTTCTCAAATTTTTACCAGTTTAGCGGTTAAATTCCACTTTATTTCACCGTGTAAAAAATAAAACAACATTTTTTTAAAAAAAATTTACACACTATTTTTTTAGTGTATGATTTTTTATTTTTACAAAAACGCATGTATGTTCTGGCTCCATTCGAGAAGCCAAATTTTTACCAGTTTAGCGGTTAAATTCCACCTTATTTCACCGTGTAAAAAATAAATAACATTTTTTTAAAAATTGACACACTATTTTTATTTCACACAAATAATTCACATACTTAAAAATATACACACAATTATACTTCACACACATGATATCCACAAAACACACAAAATTTTATTTTACATATTTTTATTTTAAGTATACAAATACTTTTTTATAAATATAATATACTAAGACAGTCATTTAAAAAAAAAAATTAAGATAATACATTTACACAAGTTTTTTTACTTCTCTGCTAATAGGTACATATTCTACAATACGATCATGTATTAAAAGACAATAAGCACTTACACCATCTAGATTTTCCAAAGCTTCAATTTCTATACTAACATCAACAGTAGAAGCTGTACCTGAATCGTTCTGTTTTGAAGTATCTATCACAACAATCGGTGCCTTAGACTCAAAAGTAGCTGGACTTAATATTGGTTTTCCTTCATTTTTACCATAATACGATTCTTGAAACGATGCATACATATTATATAGTACTGCATAATTTTTTCTATCAAAATTCAAGTTTAAATTATCGTACGGATAAACAACAGAATTTAGCATAACTTTAATGTTAGTTATTTTACAATGTTGAAAAAAACTAGCATCAACTCCAATATTGTTTTTCTGGTTTTTCTGTAAACCTATTATAATATATCGAGGTTTTTCTAATTTTGAGGTAGTTTTTAAATTCCAAACCACGTTTTTAGTTTTACCGAGCTCGGGGTATTCATAAGTTTCAAACGATCTGAATGGAATAAACAAACTTTTACCTTTTTCTACGATTTTCATTAACTTTAACCGTTCTGAATCATCTACAGTAACATGCGGGATTTTCCAAACTACTTTATTGAGTTTTGTAGAACCGGTTGTTGCTGAATTAAGTGCTTTAGTATGTAAACTATTTAAATCATTATTACATCTCGTTAAAATTAATTCTATACGAGCATTTATCAATATTTTTTTAAAATCTTCAAAAAACCCCAGCCAATATTTTAACGGTATACAAAAACTAAATTCTCCACTATCATTCACTATACTACTATCTTGTAAAATCCAACCTGCATTATGATAACTATAGTAATTGTTTAAAGTACATGATAAATATGCTTTTAAAGAACTGGTTATTCCGAGTACACGGGTTCTATCAACTTCTACACCATTAATCTCTAATCGGACTTGATCAAATAGAAACGATAATCCATTATTTGATAAATTTACTTTGAGTGGATCTTCTATTTTACCCTCCATAAAAAGGAAACTTTCATGCAAATACGGATATACATCTGTTTGTTGAACCCCAATTCGTATTTCATCGTTAGGTTTAAACGAATTTGTATACGGAATGTATGAATGATATTCAATTTTACTAATTTTCGAATCTGTATTATAATTCGAATCAATATCTAAAATATTACTATCAGGCATTTTGTTTTAATTTGAATCCTAACTGTTTTAATATTTGTTTGCTTTTACGAGTTAATTTTATATTTCTTGGTTTTCTTTTCGATACTTTTGATGGTAATTCTGTTGAACAACTGATCGGTTTGATTGTCTGCAACTGCTTTATATTCTTAAATATTAAACCCATTTTTTCAAGATTTACAATGTCTAATGTGTAACACAACTGTTATTTTCTCTTCGAAATTATGAATAGGATTATTTTCTTGATCAACTAAACTGATATTTATAGTATTGATAACTTCAGTATTAAGTTTATAATAAATTAAATTTGTTGGTGACTCAACTATTTTAGCACCCGACCTTTCACGAGGAAAAAATTCATAAATCGAGTGAGATTGTATACCATTATCGAATGAACCATTTGCTATATTACACAAGACTTTTATAGAATTAACAGCGTTTATATCAATATTTTTCGATGCTCTAAAATGTGTAACACCTTCATTTCCATACAATTTCTTTTTAAAACCTAATAGACTCGCTAGACTGTTTTCGATTGTGAAATCTACTGGATAGTTACAATTAATTACACATTTCATACGAGTGACATCAGTGTTCATAGTAAAATCTATAGGGTCATAATATTTTTTATTATTATCTATTATACTGTTTATACGTTCATTATCTTCATGAATTTTGCTAGAAATATATTGTGTGATATCTTCAATCTCGTAACAGCCAAAAGGGAGTTTAATATCTAAATTATGTGTAGGCGTAATAATTCGAATATTGTTATTCGTCTCGTTCACGTTCGGAAACGTATTATATGTGTGTAAGCATAACATCGCAATTTCTGAGTTTCCTCGTAAATTTATTGCTGGGAAATAAGTTGATGACAAAGATGTCATTTTACCGGACAAGCTTACAGTAATTGATTCGTTCATATCACCGTTTTTTAAGATTTAATAGGTCTAATATGTAGTATAATCGTTAACTGTCCGTCAGAGTTTTTAATAGGATTATTGTTCTCATCAACTAAATCAATTTTTATTTTTTTAATAACTGCTGTCTTAAGTTTATAATATATTAAATTATTCGGTGATTCGACTATTTCTTTTCCTCGAGTCGGCTGACAAAAAAATTCATAAATCGAATGCGATTGCTGTCCGTTGTCTAATGCTCCTTTAGCTATATTACACAAGACTTTTATAGAACCACTTCCTTTTATCTTGTATTCTACTTTTTCTGATTCATGATAATATAAATTTAATTTTTCTTGATTGAAACCATGATATATTTTTTTTTCAAACCCTAACACATTCGCCAAACTGTTTTCAACATTAAAATCTATATTAAAGTTAGATGTAACTCTACATTTATCATCAAAAATAGTTAGACGAAAATATGCTTTCATACCATTAGCTTTTCCATAATTTACAGCTACATTAGTTATATAGTTTTCTATATCTGAAATCGTGTAATAACCTTCAGCGATTTTAACATCTAAATTAGTATCGAATATTCTCATACTGTTATTTGTTCCATCGATAAGAATTTTATCAGATGATGTTCTTAAACATACAAGAGCGATCTCAGAACTTCCATGTACATTTATTACAGGAGAAAAAGTCGTTGTTAGTGAACCGTTTTTACCCGACATCCTCACAATAATTGGTTCATCCATTGTAAAAACTCAATACACAAATGTCCACAAATATATGTATTATATTTTTGATAATTTGTATAATTGTACAAGATATTTTGACCTTTAAAATAATTTTGTATTTCAATCGGAGGAGCAAGATCACCAAACGGATCAAAATAAATAATTTTATCTTTAAACCGATAATAACTAACCCAGTGAGTACCGTCGCCAGAAGAGGAGTCTAGATTAATTATTGCACACTCGATTTTATACAATTTTTTAGGTAAGTTGTCTCGTGAAAAGACACCACGAAAATGTTTAATTTTCAACTTGTTAACATATTTTATAATATCTTCACTGGTAAGAGCTCTGTCGGGTAACGCTAATTTTTCCTCGTTTTTTTTTTACACCTAAGCCTTTCAGATTCAAATACAAACCTGCTCCGTTAGGATTGTTTAAATATAAACCATTACCCTTCTTACGATTTTTAATAGCATTATATACACTTGAAGCACCAGAAGCTAAACTTCCTAAAGCCGATAACCCTGCTAATATTGACGCTAACGGTAATGCACCTCCCAACTGGTTCGGTGTTAAAATTGTTCTCTTACCATTTTTCTTCGTTTTTTTATTTTTTTTCTTCGCCGCCAGCAACATTTTTTCATTAACACGTTTATAACCCATACCGATTTTTCTTTTAGCTTTCATAGCGTTTACCACCGCATATGCAACAATTTTTTCTTTTTTAGAACTATCACCTGCTTTAACTCTTTCCCAAGCTTGTTCTTCTAATAACTTATCGGCTTTATGTCTAATATCTAAATTATTACTGTTTTCGTAAGCAATGTCGTGTGTTCTACAAGCAGAATCTAAGGGGTTGATTCCTTTATCTCCACGAGCTAATCTCTTTTTTAAATTTGTACCTGGTCCACAAAACTGATACCCGGGTACATGAACTTCGAATGGAAGTCTATTTATAACAGTATTTAAGAAACCTCTACCAGTCTTAACATTTTTTTGCTTACAAGTTGAACGCATTATATATAACTGGTTTTATGTTTTAAAATTACATAGTATTTATATTAAAAATGAAATTAATCGAGCAAAAAGATAAATTAAACATTAAAAACGTAGATGCACAAATCACTAAAAGACCGTCAAGGCATGGATCATTGTTACCAGACAGTATTCGCGGAATACTTGTAGGACCTTCAGGATCCGGAAAAACAAATGTTATGTTTAATCTTTTAACTCATAGAAATGGTGTAAAATTTGAAAACATTTATTTATACTCCAAAACACCAAATCAAGAAAAATATGTGTTATTAAAAAATTTGATAGATAGTATTAAAGGAATTAATTTTTACACATTTACAAATGCGGATCAAGTTATAAAACCTAGTTTAGTTAAAAAAAATTCAATTTTTATATTCGATGATGTAATTTGTGATAATCAAACACCTATTCGTGATTACTTCAGTATGGGAAGACATTCTGGTGCAAATTCTATTTTTTACTTGGCACAGACATATTCGAAAATACCAAAACAGTTAGTAAGAGATAACACAAATTTTTTAATAGTATTCAAGCAAGATGATAAAAATCTACGACATATATTCGACGATCATTGTTCCTCGGATATAGATTTTATAGAGTTTCGTAAAATGTGTCATCTATGTTGGAACCGTGAAGATTACGGATTTATAGTAATTGATAAAACTCGTGAAATGGATCAAGGAAGATACAGATGTGGTTTCCATACATTTATAAAAATTAATTAAAATTTATGTTTAAATATGAAAGTATTTTTGGTTTGACTACATTTGACTGACTGTGTACAAACATTCAACATTAAATTATTTCTACTTAAAATGAGTGAAAAAAGAGTTTTATTGAATAATTTAATATCCTGTCAGAAAAACATAAAACGTAAAGTTTTAGACATGAAAAGAGGTGTTATAGATTCTAATAATTATTTTCGTGAAACATTTAAACCAATAACTGACCCCCTTAATGCAATTATAGAAAAAACAAATATGAACAATGAACCAGAATTTCAAAATATTAATATTGGTGGATATAGTAATGAAGAAGATGATGTATCATCAGACTTTGAACACTTTTTAAATGCTTCTCCTCAAAGTAGAACTTATGACAAATCGTTTGGGTTACATTATGATGAAAAAGATGAACAACTTAAAATATCAAATTATCCTGTAACCATCAGTAACAATAATTTAAAGGTTTTGGATAAGAGCTACCCGTGGACTCGTGGTCTTTGGTCTTTATTGTGTGAAAAAAATCCATCAAATTATAAATATGATGATTACGAAGCATATTATGACATTTTAAAATCTACAAAAGTTCACCTCAAGTCAGATGGTAAACCTAAAGCTAATAGTGCTAATAAATGGATTTCTATTGTTAAACCTCTATACGAACGTATCAGAAAAGAATTAAATTATTTAAATTATTTAAATAACAAAAATATAATGCCGAATATGGAAGAGTCTGATAATATAAATGAAATAAAAAAACGAAGTAAACCTTTAATCAGTCCAACACTTCAAAACAAAAAATTTAAGTACTCAAAGTCTAACGATAAATTAAACGTTAGTAAATCTCTTGACGACTTATCACTAGAAAATAGTTCATTACATTCTATAGAAGACTTACGAAATAGCTCGGACTTAATAGATTTCGGGAAAACGTTACAATCTGATCAAATAGGTTCGAGTCTATATAAAGACGTAATACCTAACACACAGATAGTTTATTATGACGATCCGAATGAATTAGTTACGAGATTAAACCTTTTAATATCTTCTCAAAATGCTGGCAATACAGGTGTTAATAATGAAATTATATCTATTCTAGAAGAATTACGTGAGAGGAAACTTATAGTGTAAAAACCTTGTTAATAAAAATACAAATAATTTTATTTTTATTTTATTATTATTCATAGGCTTCATAATTACTTAATCGAAACCAGAATATATGGTTATCGAAGTCTACTCCATATAACCCTGGTTCGAATTTATCTAAATTATGTATTTTTCGTAAATGTTTTTTCATTTTACGTTTTGGTATAACATAACCCGAGTTAATAGGACATTTCATATAGTGACTATAACAGCATAGTTCTCCTTTCGCGTTTTCACATATTGGTGTTGGATACCAAATAGAACTCTCTTCATTGTTCATTATATGCTTAAAAAAAAAAAAGATATTTTTTTTTTTATGTTAAAACAAGTATTACATTTAAATTGTTTTATAGTTAATATGACTACGTTAGAAAAAATAGCAGAAGAGCTCCATAAACCAGCGAGAAAAACTTTTCCTAGACGAAAAATAATTTCTCTATTTAAAGACGATCTCTGGCAGGCAGACCTCATCGATATTCAATCGTATTCAAAAAATAATAAAGGTTTTAAATTTATTTTAATAGTTATAGACACATATACTAAGTATGTATGGGTGCATGCCTTAAAAAATAAATCTGCAAAACAAGTTACACTAGGCATGTTAAATATATTAAAAATAAATCGTCCGAAATTTTTACAAACAGATAGCGGTACAGAGTTTTATAACAAACAATTTCAAGAACTTATGAAGAAATATAATATTAAACATTATTCTACATACAGCGGCATAAAAGCAGCAATGGCCGAACGTGTTATACGTACAATTAAAAATAAAATGTACAAACATTTTACAGCAACTGGTTCATATAATTGGCACAATTCAATATCTAAACTTGTACATAATTACAATAATACTAAACATACAGCAATTAAATGTACACCACATGAAGCTCGAACAAAAACTATAAAGGTACAGTTATTCAAACAAATAAAACAAAATATAAAACCTAATTTTAAAGTTAATGACATAGTAAGAATTTCAAAAAACAAATATACATTTAGTAAAGGTTATACACCGCAATGGTCAACAGAACTATTTACAATTTCAAAAGTTTTTCTATCAGATCCAGTAACATACAACATAAAAGATAGTCAGAATAATATAGTTTTAGGTCGATTTTATAATCAAGAACTTTTAAAAACTGATTTTCCAAACACCTATCTTGTTGAACGTATTATAAAAAGAGATAAAAATAAAATTTTAGTGAAATGGTTAGGATTTGATTCCAGCCATAATTCATGGATTTCATCAAACGATATTCAAAAGTAATTTTATAAATTATTATAAAATAGTAGGATGAATATGAGGCTTCTAGACAATAAGAAATTCCATGTCACCTTGTTATATATATATTTTTTTTTTAAATACATTTCTTTTATATTTAAATTTAAATTTTCAATAACTTTAATTTTATGATGTAAAATTTGTTTGTTATATCTATTTAAAAAAAAAAAAAAATGTATATGTATTTACTCTTTTTATATTATGTTAGTTTAAATAAAAAAAAAAAGAGTAAGCACTTCTAAAATTAATTAATTTTTAATATAATATAATATAATATTCAAATATATAGTTATATAATTTATTCATAATCTCCATAGTCACTATCCCAATACCAAAATATATGCCGGTCAAATTCATTACCAAACATATTTGGACGAACGATATTTTGGTTGTGACATTTACGTAAATGTTTCCTTATTTTTGATTTATGAATTATATGGCTCAAATCGAAGGGGCATTTCATATAAAGTGTACAAGATAATGCCCCTTTTTCGTGGTTGAATTGCGGAATCATTAAACTCACATCAGTTTTTTGAGTCATTTTACTGAAATCAAAAATAATTATTATGACGTTAGAAAAAATTGTAGAAGAGCTTTATAAACCAGCTAGAAAGAACATTTCCTAGACGTAAAGTAATCTCTTTATTTAAATAGTTGATCGGTGTTGGAAAACTAATACATTTCAAATTTAAACCTGTTTATGTTCTAACATTTTAAAATTACGTTTACTAAATTTAATTTTATCTAAACGAACATTATATTTAGTTAATATCGCATACATAAAATATTTATTATCATTATTTTGAACATTTATCACAGCTTTTTTTTATTTTTAATATATGTAGGTAAATCTATGTATATGTAGACCCTCTAAGAGGATTTACATAATTTATTCTTAATTGTAATCCATCTATTGATACAAGTGACCATCCAGAACCTTTAGCAATATATTCAGATTCTTCTTCTAATATTTTGCTAAACATGTTATCTAATAAACTCATAAAATTAGATGAATTACAAGCAAGTATATTTTTAGTTTTAAAAGCCACATTCTGTGTTTCATTTGATAGTACACGTTCATATACACTATCAACATGAAGATTAAATTTAATTGATGTCTGCATACATGAATGTTTTAATTTGGAAATTATTTTATCAGAAATAGAATTGAAAAATAATGGATAATGTATAAATTTAGATGTATTTTTTATAAAAAATGTTTTTGAAGATTTTTTAAAACGTTCTATTTCTACAAGACCATCTCCAATTGTGCTCATACGGATACTTTTTGAAATCGTTTGTCGTTTCATTTTCACAAAAAAATTAATATATTTATACGTTGTGTTATAATTATCAGATATTTTTTTTTTATGATGACTATTTTTATGTTGATGTCTTACAGTAAATTTTACTTATTATATAACAATATAATGTATTTCTATGAATTAATTTTTCGTTTTAATTAACAAAATCAGAAAAAATGAAACTATAATTAGAAAAAAAAATGTACAGTAAAATAACAATAATGTAATAATAATGTATTTATATGAAGACTTACATTTATTATTGGTGAGAAAAATTTCAATATTTTCTAACAGCAAACAATTGAGAAAACGTAGAGTATTTCCCAACTATGAAACCGTTTTATAATAAATAATGTTGAATAAATAATTACTCGTTCGATCTAATTGATTAAACAGGAAAAAAAAAATGAAACGATGATTAGAAAAATGAATAGTAAACCTAGGTAACACTTTAAAAAATAAATAAATAAAAAATAAAAAAAAATAATTTATATGTATAGTATAATTTATTTTTATATTAATACTCACATTATTGACGATGATATACGTATCGATTTTTATTCTTCAACAAAAAAATCTTTTCATACGTTGTAAAATATAGTTTGATAGTCTTTGAATAAGACAAACAGTTAGAAGTAGTTGCTGTTACACTATTAAGAGTTGTTTTAAATTCAACAGAAAGAGTAAAACTCCTACCACTGAGAAATGAACATGTGTAATGTTTAATGCAGTGTCGGTATTTATACAAATCATTGAACTCTACTTTACAATTTCTTATACATTATTATACATTTATTATTCTTATAAATTTAATCGAGAAGTCGGATGAGGAAAAAACTAATTGTTAAAGTATTATGAGTTCACCGTATAATGTAATATATTCACCATTCAAGGTTCGTATGTTACTGATACGTAATACAATACTGTATACACTTAATGTATGTTACTTAATTAACCGCTATTAATAATCGAGAAGCCGGATGAGAAAAAAAAAAGGGGGATATAGTAGTTTTTATCAAGGATAACTAAATTTCAACGAGATTGTATTTTTCGAGAAAGGAATACTAATTGTTAAAGTATTATGAGTTCGCCGTATAATGTAATATATTCACCATTCAAGGTTCGTATGTAAATTAGTGGTAGTGGTTCCTATTATAAATAACGTTAACATTTGTATGATATCACCAGTGAACAGTGGAACGTTTAAAGTGAATATTATATTTGTTTTCGAGTATTGACAATATACCTACCTACAATGTCACAATTTGAATATTCTGCTCTGACCGAGAACTCATCAGACGACGTTAGTGATGTAAGTAAAATTACAATTATTATCAGCTAAAATATTATTTTGAAGATATATTTTTTGTTTTTATAATTTAAAGTTTGGATTTGTCATGTGTTTTAAAAAAAATGTATTTGCATTACAGAAAAGTATATTTTAATAATTTTTTCTATATTTCTTATTTTCAAAAGTACTTTTTAAAGTCAGAAATTCATATACTTAAACTATATAAAAATATTAGAAGTGAAACTAGATAAAATTAATCAACTTAAATAACTGTAATATATTAGTATAATAGTAGTTAAAATATTACATACAATATCTTTGATAATTATTATAATATGCAAGTGGATTAAATATTTCAAATTCATCTAGACCTAAATTAACGTAAATTTACATTTACATAAACCAAAAAACGTAAATTCTCATTTAACTTCAAACTTTTAATAAAAATATATAAAATCTAGCGAATTTATTTAAACAAAAAACCTTATATAAAAATTGTTTTTTCTTTGTACTCTAATATGTTATTATATTTATTTAATATAGTCCGATTTAAGTGTGAAATCGAATGGAAATACAGGAAAGGTCTTAGATAATCCATTAAAAAAACAAAAAACTGCAAAAATCAATATTAAGAGGAAAACGAACAATACAGGATTAAAACATTTTAAAAAAATGAAAACTGAAAAAGTAATTTTTTAAAATTTTATAACATAAATTAATTGTTTAACCTTTAATTACATTTTGTTTTATTAATCAGATTGCATCCTACAAAACAAAATTGAATTCACTTATAAGTTCAGGGAAATGCAGTAATTCAAACTCTCATACAAGTGATACTATTTCAATTAAACAAGGAGAGAAAACGTGTACGTTAAAATGTCCTACTATAGATGGGGATGACTATTGGGTCATCCAGCATTATAAAACAGAAGAAATAGCCAACGTTTCACCTCAGGAAAGGTAATGTTAAACACGAGATCTTAAATAATTGAGTATTAACATTTTTTCAATTTTAGATGGAAACATGCTGAATGTTCAATAAAAATAACAACGTCTAAACAGAAAAATAAGGATAAGGATATCAACCATAAGCTAAATTCAGTTGTGGAGAACATTCTTGATCGTTTCATGGCTGATCCACAACATAAAATGACAATTAATAAAAATTATGAGAAAATTAAAAATTGAAAATCATTGAAAATATAAAAAATGAATATAATTTTTAAAATATATCTGATTATATTAAAAAATAAAATATACACCGATATTTTCGTAAAAATTTACTATACGTGAACACGTTCGATAGAAGTAATAATTGTTAGTTTGTACACCGACCTAGTACGCAGATGGCAAAGTTCCAGTGACTCTTTGAGTTCCACGTTAAAACGTGTGCTACTATTATGGTTTGTAACGCATTCTAACGATTCGAATCCAAGCAATTGGTGGCTATCATGTCGTGGAATAACATATCGGTGTTTTCTTTAGAGAAAAAAAAAATCTATGAATTTTAAAACTATGAAATGTTCTGTAGACTCTAATGACTTAAAATTTTACTGAATACATATTTATTTTTTAAATCCTAACTTTATAATTAATTTGAAATTAAGATTTATAATTTTCTTAATTTAAGCTTCGTGAAGAACATATTTAATAGTTACAATGTTTAGTACTATAATTTTGGTATGAATTTATACAATAATTTATAACTATATTATAAGCATTTAAGCAGTTTATTATTGAAATGGATTTAAACCAATTAATTACTAACTATTCAGATTGATAAAGTATGATATAAACAATTTCTACCTTTATATAATGAAATATAACTAGTGAAAGAATAAAATATTATTTTATATTTATATCGGATACCTGTTTTAACATTTTAATTATTTTTCTATTGATATAAGTCTTGTAATATTAAATCAGACAATTTAACATATTGAAATTGTTGAATCTCGCTTATTAAAGACATACCTTCTAAGTCTGAGTCGTAACCATAATTCTGTATAAATTGATATGTGAAAGCATTTGATTGACAACTAGCTGGAAGATTTGATATAGATTCTTTTAATGTTGAGTAGAATAAATTATAACAATTTTGAAAATAATTAATTTTTTTCTGTTTTTCTATTATGTTTGATTCTATACAAATTTGGATTTGTTTTAAACGACAAAGATCGATAATACTTAATGATATAGAATTATTATTCAATCTTAGTGTAATTGAAGAATATTTTGCATTTATAGAATAATTTAAATTTTCATTTAATTGAACTGGAGACTTGCAACGTGTTTGTAAATTTTTTAAAATCATATTAAAATTAGATTCACGCATTAAATCATTCCAATTAGTTAAATTTAGTGTGAAAACATTTCTACCTGATTCAATTAATACAACAATTGAAATTTCCTTTTCAAGTAAATATCCGACTGAAACATATTTTTTATTATGAATTTCAAATTTTGATTTACCAACTATTGAAACTGACGAAGACATGTTTGATTATTTGTTTTTTAAAAAAAATATGTATATTATATACTAAATATTACAAAAACGTAACGGTACTCTTCTGATTCTGGTAGACGTACGTCGTTTTATTGTATGACTTTTTTCTAAAATACGTTTTATTAATTTTAAAATTTTAATGCAGTTAACACAGTCTAACTCATTTGGTGACGAGTACATAACTAATAAAAATGAAACAATTTTTTTATTTATATACCTACAAAAAATAAAAGTGAACACTGTGTTCTAATGGTTTGAGACGTGACTTTTTATTTAAACATTTACCTACCACACTAAGTATTCTATCCTTACCCCCCACCTATTAAATTATTATTTAAACCTAACATATTTATCTTAAAGAGTGACGTCTTAAACCGTTAGAACACAGTGTTCACGAACATATTAAACATGATTGAAGCATTTAAGTAAAATATTTTTTTTATTTTGTAATAAAATACATAAGATTTTAATAATTAAAATTTGTATTACTACTTATTATCAACTTCATCGATACCGTCACGTTTGTAAAAGAAGCAGTTGTTTAAATCCTTGTATTTAAATCTGTTATTGACATCATTTATAAATTTACTTCCTTTACTCAATAAGAGAAAAGGACATTTGTTTGAAAATCTTGCATGTTCACGAAAAGGACAATCACCTTTGAGCCAATTTCCGAGAATTATTCCACATGTCCAACACTGAACGATATCGTTTGACTTGAAAAAAAATCCTGCGTCCGCTAATAGGACTTTATCACTATCTGTAGTCGAAAATTCTTTGAGAGATTCAAAACGCTTTACAAATGATTCATATTCTACAAATTTTGGTGTTGAAGAGTTTTTAATTAACTCAACTCCTTGAAAATAATCGTTCATATTTGACTGAATAAAATGTAATATTTTAATTTTATAATAAAAATAAAATGTTTTACTTGTTACCCGGAGGAACATGAAAACACAACTGATCAAACTAAAAATATAAAATGAACGAGTTATATTATAAAAAATAATAAATACTGCATAAAAAATTGAAACAAATCAGTGTTACAAGATTGTAGATTCTAAAATGTGTTTAATAATATTCGGTTAGACAATAATGTATAAATTAAAAAAAAAAAAATGTTGTTTATTTTTTATACTAAAATAAAAAACACCGATATTTTCGTAAAATTTACTATACGTGAACACGTTCGATAGAAGTAATAATTGTTAGTTTGTACACCGACCTAGTACGCAGATGGCAAAGTTCCAGTGACTCTTTGAGTTCCACGTTAAAACGTGTGCTACTATTACGGTTTGTAACGCGTTCTAACGATTCGAATCCAAGCAATTGGTGGCTATCATGTCGTGGAATAACATATCGGTGTTTTCTTTAGAGAAAAAAATCTATGAATTTTAAAACTATGAAATGTTCTGTAGACTCTAATGAATTAAAATTTTACTGAATACATATTTATTTTTTTAAATCCTAACTTTATTATTAATTTGAAATTAAGACCAAAATAATTTCACACTAAAAATAGGTGGAAATCGCCCGCCAAACCGGAAAAATTTGGCTTCTCGAATGGAGTCAGAACATACATGCGTTTTTGTAAAAATCATACACGAAAACAAATTTGAGAAGCCAAATGAAGCTAAAAAATATATACTTTTTTTTTGAGCAAAAAAATCGTACACTAAAAAATAGGTAGAAATCGTTCGCCAAACCGGAAAAATTTGGCTTCTCGAATGGAGCCAGAACATATATACGTTTTTTTGAAAAAAATAATGTCAAGCAAAAAATAGGTAGAAATCGCCCGCCAAACCGAAAAAATTTGGCTTCTCAAATGGAGCCAGAACATATAATAACATACTACTGATAGGTAATGCAAACACAAAAATAAAAAAATGTTTTATAAAGTAAATATAATTTAATAGTGTTTTTCTTTATTATAATTGTTTTATTGAATATATTTCATAATATATAAAAATGTATAAGCTACGAATATAAATTAAATTTTAACACTATATACCACAAAGTTGACTATCTATATAAAGTCCAATAATCATTGAAAACAATAATATAAAATAAATAATTGTGTTAAAAGATTACTATTATACTCCTCGTTCTTTAAAAAATCACTCTACAAATACGTTTGGTATAAGTATACCGTAAAATATTTCCCAAAATGCATTATTTAGCGGTGTCGATTCAGTAGTATTGAGAATGTCAATCATGGCTTCTGTACTTGTAGGCGTCTGTTGTACAGGGATGTATAATCTAGTATCAAAGCTGTAAATTTAAATAATATATAATATACTGATTATGAATATGTACAAAACAAAAACTGTTACAGACTGTGTCAAAGGAATGAAAAACGGGTTAAAAATAGGGGTAAACGTCGGATTGGTTCCCGGGTCAATTAAAGTGTACGAATTGGTTCCCGACAAAAAATACTTTCCAGTATACAACTGTTCGAATAGGTTCCCGAATAAAATTACTTATCAGTTTATCAGTATATAAACTCAATGTTACAAAATACGTATACATACAATCGATAATCTTATAATATTTTATTAGGTTTTACGATGTCTGGGAAAGTTTATAAATATAATTTTATATCTAATAGATTGATTATGTTTCGTCAGTCTTGTCACAACTAACCTAGTGCGTTCGTTAAAATGGAAGTGATGTTAAGTGAACAAAATAAAAAAATCTTCGTTATTAAGGGTGAGTGCGTTGAAGTAGAAGTGATGTTATGATATATTAACTACTAAGCAACATTTTTAACCATACCTAGGTATTCTTCATAGTGTTTGAATTATTCAAACTTATTTGAATTCTAGACAGTCCTCAGTCTGAATAAATGGGAGAAAATTGTTGCTGGTTGAATATATCATAATAATTTGAAAAGTTAATTTAACAAGGTTGTATTATTATGAAAGCTTGCGGGAACCAATTCGTATATTACCTGTAGACAACCCGGGAACCAACTCGTATGTTACCTGTAGACAACCCGGGAACTAATTCGACAATTGGGAAACAATTCGTAGTCCAAAATAGAATGTATCTTGGAAGTATTTATATGGTGGGCTAATATTTTATAACCCGAAAACTATGTAGAAAATGATTTTTTTAGGTTACTTAACAGTTAACACTCAGGGCCGGATCTCAGTATTTCAGCCCTAAGAAAAAAAATTGAACTACGCGTATTTCTGGAACAATGATATACAGGTACCTGCTTATGTTTTCGAAACAGTAAAAGTGGATAAGAAATAACAATCAGAACTTTATTGTTTTAACTACATATAATATACTTGGACGATCACTTCACTCGTAATAATACATATTAAAACCTCACTCATGCACGTTGTAATATTTTTTGAGAATACAAAATAAAAAGAATTGATTGTAAAATATAGTGAACAATTAAATTTACTGAAATAAATTACTGTGTGATATAATTTGCATATGACATACCTACATTTCCTCTGTCTTGATTCTTAAACATAGTTTGATTTTTATATATTTTAATAATTATAAATATGATACAAAAGGTAAAACAATTTTTTTATCTCCGCAGTTTTAAAAGATCACATTTGATTTTAACTTCATAAGCAGTACCTAAAAGAATATTTATTTAAAACTCCAACAAGGCAATATACCAATTTTATTCCCGAAGACCAAGTGGAATCTATGTACCTGTATTAAATTAAACAGCAATACGGATACATCAGATTATAACATAGGCAAGCTAAATGCATGCAAAGGACAACTATTGACGTCGTTTTATGCACCACAACCGATATGTCAATATTCGATTATCCATACATTTTTCGCTAAAAATAATTTGAATAATTTTATTACGGGAGGTGAATCTCCGCTTTTCTCCCTAAATCCGGTCCTGTGAATACTCCCCTCATTTTTAGCGTAGTGTACCTAATGCATAATTTTGGATTTTTTTTTTATCGCCAATTATGATAAAACGTCGAGGGAACTACGAACTTAGAATAAAGATTCTCGTTTGAAAATTCGTCTGTTGATTATATGAATGTATAGAAATATTTTCAGGTTTAATTATTTTAAGAATATTTGAAGCTTAAGCCCCAAAATAACAAAATGTACTGACAAGTAAGCAAAATTCTTACTTAGCAGAGTTACGTTTAATTGTCTTCGTTTTTAAAATTTCGTATATTTGTAAATATACTTCAATTCCAGATTTATCAGGTGCTCAGGAATAATAACGTCACTTATATTTAAACAATTTTTAATGCATATGAAAACAGGGGCGGACTGGCCCGGTCCGCAGGTCAGCGATCGCGGACTGGCCTGTCGGCCGAAATATATAATTTTGCCCTGCATTATTAATAAAAATAAAATATAAAACCAGACAAAAATGTATCTTATAATATTAATAATGTAAATCGTGTATTTCATGTGCATTCCTATATGTATACACATTAGTGACTCATACACCAAATTACAATGATTTATATACGGTATATAAGGTAATATTAAGTTCAGCTTTTACTCAAGTAAGTTTTGAAAGGAGTTTTTCAATACATAAAACTATAAAAACTAGACTTAGGTGAACTCTTTCTAACGACAAATTAGAAGCATTCATGTTTATGAACCTTGAACGTGGCATGATTGTACCTCATGTTATTATAATTGATCGATTAGGTGCCACTTCCACTGAAATGAAAAGGATGCTTATTGGGTAATTTTCATACTTACAAGAATTTTCAGTTATATCTCATATTTAGTGTAAATAAATATATAATTATCAGAATTTATTGTACTTGTATATTTTATTATTATTTGTTGCAATTATTTATTTAAGAATAATCATTATACTGACAAAATTATTTATAGATATGCATTAAATATTTGTTGTATGATGTGGTTCTAGTAAATCTTGTTTTGCTGTCTACATAGCAGATAGTTTGTAGTCTGTTCGTGGGCTAGGCCGTGGTACAGTAAAATCACAAATATTTGTAGTCAGTCTTTTAATAATATCATATTTATGTAAGGTAATAAACTAATAACTAATAAATAATCAACAATTACTGTGAGTGATAACTGATAAGCAAACATCATGATTGAATAGTAATTCGATCAAAAAAAAAAAATTTACTTTATTATGTTTATTAATTTTCCCGAAAAAATGGCCCGAAGTATTAAAATCGCTGACTGGCCTGTCGCCTACCCAGTCCGTCCCTGTATGAAAAACTTTGGGAAAGTAGCGGGAAAATAATATTTTAAACAATCATGACACGACTATGCTATGTAAGAGTTCAACCATTATTTCTAAATCAATCGTATCCTAAAATTAGTATTACAACACTAGACACACCTTACACGTTCGCCGAACAAAATATTCGTCTTCTGTGAATATCTGTGAATTCTGATTCGTGTAAATCAGTAAAACAAACTAAGAAATCAACGTTAATAGAAAAAAACACGTCTCCCGGAAAAATAAAGCACGTCGTGTTATGTCTGAACCATATATTTGGTGTAGCAATACATTTTGATTGAACATTAATTATTATATGAAATTACATACGGTTTGTAGCAATAATGCTTTTTTGAGATCCGAATGGTACATGTTTCTAGACGACGTTCAGTCTCCATCGAATGTTTCGGGTCAAAATTCTCTTCTTCGAACACATATTCTAAAACGATAAACACAACAATTTGGCAATTATTGAAGGAGCATATAGCAAGGCATCATAATTCATGAAAATATATTTAATGTATTATAAATATTTAGATATTATAATATATGTATATGTATATATATATATTATACATATAGATTTTTTCACAATATATAATAGTTAGGTTCATGAGATATTTATGAAGATTAACTTTTATTTCAACGTTGATACTCATTGGCACACATACAGACAATTTTACCAAAAAACTGGTGACTCGTTTACATGCAACGAAAAAGTGGAATGCCGCTAATTTAAATTTAGATCTAAATTTCGACTCATTTGCGCACAAAATGTGATAATTTCATAAATCGACAACGATAATCCTAAAGAGCGTCAAAATCCATATTATACTCAGCTTTCAATTGATATAAATTATTAATCTAAATTATTGAATGATTATTTGAAATAAATTAAAACTCAACTGTGTGCTGGATGGCATATTTTTTTTAAAGTTAAAAATACTCAATGATTTATTCATTATTCATTCGTTCATTCATTTGTAAAAATTGTTTTTTAACTCTTCTGAATACTATTGAAAATGTTTCTTATGCCCTTTTGGATTGTCACCGTCGTTATAATAATATATAATATATAGTTTATGATTTTAAACATTCTGATAAGATATCTCACAATTTGGTTACAATTTAGCCGATGACAATTTGACTTCATTTTGAGTTAAGTGCCTTTATCAACGTTACAAAAACATTGTTGTTAATCATTATGGATTTACAAATATTAAAAATTTTTCAAACATGCAGTGTTTCAGTGTTAGAAAATTTAATGATAGTGAGTATCGAGAGTATTAAAATTAAGTGAATAGAGATACAATATTCAAATGAATTCAGAGATTACATCCTAGAAAATAATATTCTACCTGATTGTGATTTTTTTTCAGTTTCACAAACAAGTACTAATAAATATTAGTGATAATTCAAAAACAATGAATGACTTCCAGAATTTTCTCTGTCATTATATACCTACAACAGCCAATTTTTGATATGAAAAAAAAAATATATATATTGCATTAATACTCATTTTTGAATAATAATCATTGCTAAAGACATTGAGCAAGAATTTAATGTAATAATAACGTAAAGATTTATAGTACCTAAGTTCAAATACTTTAAAATTAAATAAGAATTATGAGGAATTTATACTCACCTCCACGGTGTCTCGTGATTAATATTGGTCCACAAAGTTCGTGAAGAACTTTAACTAAAAAATCTTCACAAAAACATCTTGGATAATCAAATTCCACACGTGTTTGGTATTCTAAATATTAAACATTCAAGTGGGCACAGTAAATTTTGTAAATTATTAATGTAAAATAAATAAAATTTCATAAATTGTTGTTTTAAATTTATTTATTTTAGTTGTAAATATATTGTTTATATTGTTGAATGATTTTTTATTGATTAATCTTATTTATTGAAATTTCTTTTCGTGTCAAAAATAAATTAAATTAAGTATATAATGAAATCAGATCAAATAGTTGAAAGTTTCGAAATATTTATAAAAAATAATATAAATGATTAATGGTTTATATTAATATGTACAACTGCGTGTTCACCATGAAAGTGCATACTTAGTAGAGTTATTTTACTTTGTATTTTGCATACCAAGTACATATATTTCAAACGTACACTTTCAAAAAAAAAAATTTTCTTAAAAATGAGAATATAATATTAATAAAAATTTAAAAAAATTCCTTTACTTTTAAGATCCTTTGAGGTAGTTGCTGCTAATTGTAAAACCACAAACAAAAAAGCGCCGATCGCTATTTTATGCCTGAAACATAAACATAACAACATTATAATATATACATTGTACGTATCTTTGTGTTATGTTAGATATACACAATACGAATATGCAAAGGTCATTGCGATACAACACATCACTTGGTACTTCGCGGGTATTTCCTTGCAATCTCACAAGGGGTCTGTTCATAACGGATGAACGTAATGTTAAGTTATTGCGTTATTGCCTTATTGGTACTTACTGCTTACGAATATAATAAAATTATCGAAGTAATAATTTTCGCATCGAATGTGAAATACAGTGACGTTGTAACTCACTAGTGGTTTATCAATTAAATATAAACACCGGAACAGTGCCGCAACTAGATATTTTAAGCCCTAGGACAAAAGATTATTTAGGGGCCACTATCTGCAGCATCACTCTACCAGGGTTTAAATTAGTGAACAAATTTATTGGAGTCAGTTAGATAAAATTCAACAAACAAACATAATCTTTATTAAAAAGTATTTCATACGTGTAAAACATACGTTTTAGTAAAGAACACACTTTTTAATATCCATCATATTAATTTATCATAAATAAAAACACATGAAAGAATAAGTTCATTATAATAGAATAAAGTTATACATTTTATAAAAATAATATGATGTTAATATTTTAAACAAATTTAACGATTTAATCAAACGATAATAATAAATCAATGCCGGATTATAATTTTCAGTCATCAATATTTTGATAATTACTGTAACAGTGTAATAGTACAAACATTTATTAAATTAATTATATCTTACACAGTATACACGGTTGTCACAAATTCTCACAATACAGTAGGTATTGCTGGGTATATAAAAATTAAAAATTGTAAAAATTATAAATAGGGGCCACAAAATAGGAATGGAGGCCGTTCCCCGGTGCATTGCCCCGGCTGCCCGGGTGGATGTTGCGGCACTGCGCCGGAATAAACATTTTTAGAAAAAAGTATTGATCAACATGCTTTTTATGAAATTTATGATTATGGAGTTTAGAAATCGATCATCTCTCCGAAGGTAAGAGCCATTTATCGAAAAAGTTGTAAAACTACATATAATGCTCATTGAGCTGCACTATTCATAGCGGCCTGGACCGTGGTCTTGTCTTGAATAAATTTTAGCCGATGAAAGACTCAATAATAATGGATGTACTGTGTTTAACTCATCACTTATTTTTGTGTTCAGAATTAACTATTATGTTCTAAAAGGAGAATGTTTATATTCGAATTTACGTATTTTTACGACGGGCCTCGATAAAGATACCCTAATAAAGAGCAACAGATTTTATGCAAAAAGTCCGCAGGCCCTATAAAAACCGAAAAAACACAAGTTTGGGTAAATTACGTAAGAGTTCAACCGGTGAAATTCATTCAACCGTTTTAATCGTTATGCTTCCAAAACAACAAATGTTGTCGGTTTAATTAGTTGTTTTTAATGATTTAATAGATATTATTAATACCGTAAACTATTGTAATATTTTTCGTATATTTGTATAGTTTTTTTTTTTTTTTTAATACAATTTAGTTGTTATTAAAATTTGTTCAGTTTTATGTTGGTTTCTAGGCCCGTTAATTAATTTCATCGTGCGAGATGTCACAGCATGTGTGTACATGCATGAATTTGTAATCTGGGTGAGTCAGGTAAGTTAAATTGTTACAAAATGAGAAAAAGAGTAATTATAATAGAATTAAACATAAATAAAAACTTATGACCAAGGCTCATATATATTAAAGCTAAATTATATGAACATGCTTAATTTCAACAGTATAATCAAGCCATTTATTTAAATTATATTGAATGAATGCAACAAATTCATACTGGAGTTAGTGGCATTGCTATTTACGAATATACAAATGGTTAATAATAATAATAATGATGAAATTCAAACATATTTTAACCTAAATATAAATGCACAAATTCAAGAAAAATGTATTTTCCTAATAACATAGAGATAAAGTTTAAATATTTTGACACAGGTCGTAGATATCTAATTTTAATATATAGATAAACCTAAAATAGGTACCTTATTTAAAAATGTAATGAATACTCACGTCATGATTCACGACTGCCGTTTTCCGTAGAAAATATTCTTGAATTGGTCTATGATAATTTTAATTAAATCAGTACTAATGAACTCATTTAAATTTTATCATTATTCAACAGTTTCACACATTTAACGTAAGTGTTAGTAATGAGCACAAGTAAATACAAAACATGGGTCAAAAGTCTTGAAATTGTTTTATTTTTGAGATTTATGTCGTGAAATTATTATTCAAGCATGAAATTATAACTCAAGAAATATTTATATACACTGTTAGAAAGAGTGAATAGAACAATTTCGGATACTCAGTACTGGTCACTGGGTAATCACTTATTAACTATAATTTTACTATACATGTTTAATAATTATTGGTATTTATTAGCTAACGATTTGATCGTGGGTAGGTAGTTGAAATATTACATTTCTAACACCTCCCGACAAAATATTTGAAAATGTTGGAATTAAGTATTTGAGTAGTTTAATAATTATACTTATTTCACAATTTTGCAATTAATCTAATTTAATATTTTCAATAAAGTGTATCCTAGTAGATTCTCGTCTTATGTCAATTTCCCACAGAATAAAAAAGAAGAAAATTAAAAAACGTTCAGTAAATTTTTAATAATTATCAACTCACTAATGATGTAATATATGCTTATTGAACAATGTGGCGTTATTATTCAAGAAACTATTGGTGGAATGTTGATGACTGCATTACAGAACGACGACTGGAAAACTGGTGTTCAGTAATAATGATGAATGATGATATATTAAACACAACTATTTTGTGAGTTTAGAAGAAGCCAGAGGCGTTTATGTTAAGCTCTTGGGTCTTGGAGGGGTTAAAAATGACTGGTGAGTAAAAACTGGTTACTAAAACGTTAAAAACAGCTAGTCTAAAATACCTACTTATAACCTAATTATAATTTTTTGGATAAAAATAAAATAATCGTTAAAAGTTAATATTCAAGTATTAATAGAAATAATCAATTGTATATTACAAAATCTAATAAAAAATGATGCAATATTTATAAATGAGATTGAGCAAAAAGCGTCATTGTAAAACCATAAGATAAAACCGTCACTTCACTAAGAATCTAAAATTACAGGGGAAATATATCACTCCATAAATAAAACTGAGGTCTTTGTTGTTTGTACACAGAATGAAAACTTTTTTTGTAGGTCATGATGGGAATATATTTATATCTAAATTTTATGATGAAGTAATAAATGTCGTTTTCTACAATGACTCTATATTTATTTACATAAAGTATCCTTTAATACCAATTTGTTTTACTTAGAAGTTACATTATTTTGTTTGTGCTGTTATGCACAGCTAATTTATGACCATAATTTTTTAGCATATTACATACATACAATGTGTAAATGCTAATTGAGAACACTCTTTATCTCTGCGTAGAGTCTTAAAATACAAATTCTGTTTTTTAGTTGGTTGTCGTTAAGTAAAAATACACATTTTTATGACCCTTGAATTTTTTAACTTAACTGGCGCATGCGTAATACAAATTTTTTTCTTACAATGAAACCGATGCTCTAACACAATCGGTAGTGAAAATATAAATATCTTCTATTTAATTACTAGTTATTATAATATTATGGACGCTATCATACGAAAGATTAGCTATTCATCCCCACTATCAACACCAGGGCCGGATTTGACGGTGGGTTTTAGGGTACTTGCCCCGAGTAGCAGATGTTTGGGGAGCATCCGGATGCCAGAATACTTTATCAACTTCAAAAAAAAAAAAAAAAATATATATATATATATATATATATATATATATGTTACGGGCAAGAGTCGAAATTGGGCAAACCTCAGAAATGCCCGGGCAAAACGCGAACTGCCAACAATCCTTGGGCAAAATGTCATATTTCGGCTTTTGACCGGGCAAACCTAGTAATGACCAACCTCATTTGTGCAAAACCGCCACATATAATAATATTATGTACTCTTATAATGTTATAATGAAAAATAAATAAAAAAATATTGTACAGATATAATTGAATATAATAATAAAAAAATAATATTTTTGTTTATTTGTTGCTACACATATTAGAACCATGGCATTTAGAACTACACAAAATATTTTGTTGTTTACATTTATAACTAATATAAGCTCACAAAAATACGAACTACAGTACAATTTTGTACCATTTAGATGAGGTGTATTTTGTGTAACTTTAATATAACGAGTTGATAAAACACAATAACAGCAATAAATTAACAAGATACGCATGGGCATCTATAATCGTAATAAAATTGTACGATAAAAATTACTATTTGTATTAAATAATAGCGAACGTATTTAATACACTAGGTACGGTTTTACCCTTACGATAAAAGTCAGTATACGGTTTTGAGGTTTAAATGTATAAATTTTTTTTATTCTTTATTTTAACATTTTAAGAGTACCTAATATTATTATATTATGTTTATTTTTTTTTATTATTTAAGTTTATTCAATTATATTTGTACAATAATACTTATTTTATAATTATTAAATTTGTATATCATATTAGCGAACGTATTTAAAACTCAACGTTTTTGCTCTTACGATAAAAATCAGTATTAGGGTTTAGGCGGTTTTGCCCAAATGAGGTTGATCATAACTAGGTTTGCCCGGTCAAAAGCCGAAATATGACATATTGCCCATGGATTGTGGGCAGTTCACGTTTTGCCCGGGCATTTCTGAGGTTTGCCCGATTTCGACTTTTGCCCGTAACATATATATACATAGGCGGAATTAGACATTTTCATTAGACTGGGCCACTCATGAGAGTCGTTTTGTACTTTTCGGCCATAATGCCCTAAGGAAAGAATGGAGGATAATAGGGACGCCAATATTTTCTATTACAATAAAAATGTATAACATAAGTCATAAGTAATTTTTGAAGTTAAAATTGTATCACTTTTAATTTAAACAATTTAAACATAAATCTTACATAATATACTACAGATACTAAATATATCTTAATTTTTACTTTAAACACAATAAGAATTATAAAGCTAAACGACGTTCATATGGTACCATTTTTTTAAACTCTTCAATCACATCATTCATGTCGACATTTTTTGCTATGGTTTGTTCGATGTATGGAAGCATTAAATTTACCAATCGTCCTTGAGTCATTGTCGTCCGTAGCTTAGTTTTAATATGTGTTAGCTTCGAAAAAGCTCTTTCACACGAAACACTTGTGACCGGTATGATGGAGAAACCTTTTAATACTTTTCTATGCTGAAAAAAATGGTCTCAATACAATTTTCTCGTAACCATTTTAACCAAAATGCACAGTCTTTATTAGTAAGAATATTATCTTTATTTCGTGCCTTCAAAAGACGTATTTCACTTAAAAATTCATCTTTTGATAAATTAAAATAATTTGTCAATAAATTAATGTCATCTTTGCTGAATTCAAATTTTAACATTTTCCCCACTCCAGTAATGATATGAATTATAAATCTATTTTTAACTATTCTATTTATAACGTATAAATAATTTCTTACAATTGTTTTCGCATTTGTATCTAGTATTTAAAATAATATGTTCTTAGTAAATGTACCTATACATTATTACATTAATACGGAACAAATTAGCCTGGGCCATGGCCCAGTTGGCCCAGGCCGTAGTTTCGCCTATGTATATATATATATACATATATACAATATATATTATATTGATTTATATTTATGTTATTTGGGTTACACAATAAATAGGTCTAGATGTTACATGATAACAAAATGACATTGGGACATCCAGTAAACACACAACTATTTGTGTACATAAGCTTTGATTAAATATACATGTATTTTTATTCAAATAAAGACAAAAATAAATTTTAATCACAAAAAGAAGACTCAGGTGGGAGGGCCATGCCTGGCGTAAGAAAGGATCCCTAGTTAGACAGGTAATAGAGAATGAACCAATAGGTAAAAGACCTCTAGGAAGACCCAGATTGAGGTGGGAAGACTGTGTTAAAAAGGATTTAAAAATGATAGATCCAGGAATCAGATGGAGAGAAGCTGCAGAGGATAGGGACAGATGGCAATATTTATATTTAGCGGTATGGTCTTAAGGGCCGAAACCAAGAAGAAGAAGAAGAAGTATTTTTAATCAGCGATATTGGTAAAAAATAATAAACGTTCGAGTGGTTTTATGATTTTGCAGAAAAAAACAAGAAGAGTACCATATTTATAAAAACGTATTTATTTTTTTATTATTTTAAAATTATTTAACTATTAACTTTGATTGTACTATTGAGTATTAAATATAACTATATTACATTTAATTAAACTGTAAATATAATTGAATATTAAACAGTGTGAAGGTTCAATTTAATATTTGGGGGGCATTGAAAAATAAATACCATTACCATTAATTCTGTTTTTTATATCTGAGTGTAAAAAAAAATTGATTTCAATTTAGTATTTATAATAACGGTTTTTTTCTCCTTATCAGTGCCAATAAGACTTAGCTAAATAAATTAAGTACATACCCCCTTAATATTAAATAATGATCCACATCATATTAAACTAGGAACTAAATTGTAATTTAGAATTATCAGTAAAATATTTAAAGATTAAATAATGTATTATCTAAAGGAGCGGGGGGCATCCCCCCCTGCGAGCGGCATTGCCCGGGGACCCCCCCCCGGAAATCTGGCAAAAATATATATTATTGAAAGTTGCATTTTAGTACAATAATTACTAGGGTTCGGAAGTTATTGCATTTGCAACTTTTTACCTATAGTTTGGATTTGTTGCTAAGTACGTTTTAAATTTGTTTCTCAAGAGCACGAATTAAAATCTAAAAGTTTTTAATGCAATTTTTTGCAATTTTGGGCATTTTTAAATTTAATTGCAATTTTAATGATTTTTCTCATTTATAGTACAATTTTATATACCTATTTGACAATTACTAGGAATAATGTGAGTTTGAGAACATGAAGAAATCGTTTATCGTGCAGTGCAATCGTTTTTAAGGTATACAATTTGTTACTGTAAAAAAGAAAAAATTGTTTTTAAATTTTGATAAAATTGCTTGCGGGTTCATAAAAATCCGGCCAAAGTTTCGTCCAGTTTAACCTAACCATCCAGTTTTATTTTATATTTAATATTTTTTCAATTACATTTTTAATTTTAATTTTTAAAATATTTAAAAAATTGTATTTATAACTGTACCTAATGTCATTTTCTAATTAAATAAATAAGGCATTATCACTACTTATACCATTAGTATTTTTTTTTAAATTAAAAGTCAATATAAAAATATTTTAAGTGCAATTTTTAAACGCAATTTTGGGTATTTTTTAGTGCAATAATGCAATCAATTTTTAAAGATTTTTAGTGCAATAACTTCCGAGCCCTAATAATTACGTTTATTTATTTGTAGGAGTAGGCGTGAGAATGATTACTCCTGCTTGTGTAATAACCAAAATAATAAAGAAGTAACAGAAAAAAATTTGTTATATGTCGGTATCAAAAAAAATCGAAAAAAAATTTACCCTCGTAATGGTATAGAATACTAGATAATGAACGAAAAAATGTGTAAACTAAGGTTTAAGTAAACTTTTCTGAATTTAATATTTATTACTTAAATAGGATACTTATATCAGCTTGTAAGTTTTGATTGTATTCTATATAGATAATATGTATTAGTATAATTATATACGTTGATAAAATATAAAGCTTTAATCATATAAAAATTATCTTGGTTTTCGGGCATTTAATTTTTAATTAATTTTATATTATAAACTAGTTCCTACTTATACGTTATACCAAAAAAATATACTTTAGTAATTGAGTCTGTATTTTGTAAATGATTTTTCCAGCTGCCATGTTCCCTACTTGAGTTTTCTTAAAAGGTAAAAAAAAATGTAGTAAAAAAATAGACTGAAATATTATAAAACTATTTATAAATACTTAATACTTTAATTAGTAAAAAGGTATAGTATAAATTATAAATCTTTATATTTGTAAATATAGTACCTATAATGTCAATGCTTAAGTTATTTATATTTCATAAATTTAAATAAAAAAATGTCTGCTACATGGAGTAATGCTAACCTTTTAGGGATTAATATAAATGAGGCGTTGAGTGCAAAAACGGACTAAGCCACAATTTTTAATTTTTTACCTTATGGTTGAAAAAGCATCCATACAACATAAAATACAATGTAAAAACAGACTAAGCCACCTTTCCTAATTATCCACTAGATTACAGTACCTAAACCGTTATTGCATTTTAAATTTCTAAAAATTTTAAATAGTAAAAATGGACTAAGCCACAAATGTACCATTAGTGGATTTCTCCAGTGATGATGAATGATTATAAAGTTATTTTGATTTTTTTTAATAAAAAGTAATTTATATACTATTTTTAATTATCTGTTTTCAATACAATATTTTAATATTTAAGTTCTATTACAAATTAAAATGTGTGTTTATTTAAAGTCTGATAATCTAGTAATGTTTTCTTAATTTTAGTTGATTTTGTTAATTAAAAAATTTATTATTTTATTATTTTATGACTTGTACTCAAAAAAATAATGTAACATTTAAGACTGATTACAATGTCATGTTTTTCATAGTTTGAAAGTTATAATGTATTAAAACCTGATTAAAATATAACATTGTTTTCATAATATACCTAATTATAATTATTTGTTGAATGGAAAAGTTAATTTATTTTAAAAATGTGTTCTGTTTTTTCAAAACAATGTGCCTATTTAATATTTTAATATTAAATTTGTAATTTTGAAATAATGTATTAAAATTTTGGTATTAAAGTTTTGTATTTATAATATTTTAGTGGAATTGTTGAAATAAAAGAGTTAATTTCTTCAATAATGTTTTGTTTTATTTTGTTAAAAAATTGGTGATTAAGTTTTGAAACAAAGTACCCATTAAAGTTTTAAAATTATATTATAAATAAATATAAATGTTTAAAAGGTACACTATGCACAATACAAAAATAAGTTTCTGAATAAATGGACTAATAAACATTAAATAAATAAAAAGTCAAAGCAAAAATGGATTTACAAAAAATTAAAAATGGCAGCGATATCCAAAATATTTATCCAGTATTAAAAAGTTTAAAGTACCACCTTAACCAAAATTAATAGGCAAAAGCAAAAAAATTATTATTCTTTTAATTTTTAAGAAAATGTTCCATAAAAATGTCTTTTTTGTTTTTGATCATTTTTTCGTAATTGATATTTTGGGGTTAGTCCGTTTTTGCACTCAACGCCTCAAATATAGGTAAGTTTAGTAACAAATTTTGCAAACCCCCCCAATGAGAAATTCCTGGCTACACGCCTGAACGGCAATAACAATCGAATGAAGTATCGAAAAATATTTTTAATAGTACTCAATTTGTTATTTATACCAAGTACATTTGATTTACCTTATGTCTATTTTCCTTCAATAGTCATTACCACGAACTATGATTATTATGGACTGGTATCGGAGCATTTTTCAATGGAACCGAAATGACTAGACCACTAGGGAGTTTTTGGAAAACAGTGTCATCCATTATTAAATTTTAATGATTAACAATGCATGATACAAAACAATAACATGTCAACATCATAATATTTTAATTTGATAAAGTTTTTAAGTACAAACAATCTTTGAACAAGCTTCTGGTTTATCCACATAGGATGTTATACTTGGAAAAAAAATGAATTAGGTATTAAATTATTTTTAATTTTGCTGTATTATAGACCGACCCATTACTGCTGTTTTGCAAATTTCTACGTTTTTTTTTTTTTATATATTATTTATTTTTCATTACTATTTCAAACAATTATAATTGTACATGGTGATTAGCTCTTGATAAAACCACTTTAAAATTACATCAACAAATTAATTAACTAATATTTTATTCAAATACAAAAAGTCTTATTTTTTTAATCATCATATTTTATTTTCATATGAAATCATACATTTTAAGTAATTTTAGTTTAAAAAATAATACATTGAACATTCACTTGATAGTGTGTTGATAAAAATAAATTGACAATATTTATTATAAAAAGAAAACACGTCAAAAAATTGTATTCCAAGAAAAAAATAAAAATAAATTATCATAAATGAACATTGTTCACACAAAATAAATTCCAAAACTATAGATCCAATATTTATATATTACATATCACTGTTCATTTATTTAGAAAACATTTTAATTATTTTTAGCAAAAAAAAAAATTGTCTTTTAAAAAAAACAACTTTAATAAATAATACCTACAATAATAACATTTCTATGAGAATTTAAAAAACTAGTAACCAAATGACACCAAATTCAATGATTTGGATAAAATACAAAACTTATAAGTACCTAATAACAGTTTGAAGAGTATCCAAGAAACAATTATTGAAATGCATTAAAACTATGATCAAAATATTGTTGTCGAATGAAATAAAGACGATGCTACAATAAAGAAATATGGGCAACAATTGGTTAATAGCTTAAATATAATTGTGAGATGTACCAGTAAGGTTGATATTTTAAAATTAATTTTAACTTGGAACATTTAACTATAGAATGTAAAAGAGAAATGTAATCTAATATCTTTCTTTTTTTTAATTACTTAAGTTATTTAAAAAACTTATAAATGTAGAAAAAAAATAATATTACAGCCATTGATCATTCAGTCAATCCAGATTTATTGCTGTGACCATTAGATTTAAAATTATGGTGCATGGTACTTCATTTAAATCACTTAAAATGATGAAATTAAGTTTAAATAAATCATAATATAAAATAAATAGGAGATTTCAATCAAAATTCATATCGTACAAAACATATCTGACTAAATATATGAACAGAGCAAATCCAACCATTGCGACACTGTTATAAACAACCGAATGAAGAATGTTGTTTTCTGGTTGACTACTGTCTATGTTTAGCGACTGCTCTTCATTAGCTCTGGCCAAATTTTGCTTTTCGATTTCATTTTGAATCGTCACAGTAAGGTCAGGAAACAGTTCACGAAAATTTTCGTCCCGAATGTTTGTCTCTAAACTACGAGCGGCCAACTGACGCCGCTCGTAATCAGTCATATCTATGCTACCCATCGTGGGACTATTTTCCAACATAAAGCTGAGCAGTCCGGTGAGTATGGTCGAAACACTCCATGCCGGATTCCACGTATCCGGATGATAATCGCTGATGGACAAACACAGACGAGTGTTGGTTTTGAACCTGCCGTTGGGCGTGAGCATGTAAATGCTGGGCGGCTTGAACGGGAAGTCCTTCGGGAACACCAGCTTGCCCAGGTAATAACCTCCGGCGTACGGCGAATCGTCGGGTCCGCTCACCACGTAGTACCATTCCAATATGTTTGACGGGCTCGGCTCGGCGATCACATAGGGCACCGGATCGTTTTTCAGCCGTACGTAGTCTTGTTTCAAACGACGCGTGGCCGACGACGTATTGGACGCCATGCTCACCAGGGCGGCGGAGAAGGGTCCGTGCGAGCGCGCGCGTTCGTGTTCACCACAAATGGCGGGGGGGTGTCGATAAGCGATCGCTCAGGAATACGTGAACATAACTCGCGGACGGAAACGAGGGTCGATTTCGGGTAGGTCGAAACACTCGGAACGCGGAAACGAGCCGAACGATTAGCCGGAGCGAACTTTGAACCGACACGTTGGGACAGCACAGTTTGTCAGCGTGGTTAATGACGACGGACGGACGTTCGATCAACAATGCCGAGGCGGCGAGGCGTAACGTCGGAATCGTCGAATCTAACCAAAGAAGATATCTTGAATCTTCTCTACATATTCGTGCCTGTCCCTCATCATATTGATACCAGTCCATTATAATCATAGTTCGTCGTTCGTGGTCATTACGGTATTTATGTGACCGTGGTTACCAACTACTACAAACCGTGGTCGGACGAGATGACGTGTCAACATGAATGATAAAGGCGTAATTACGCAATAATAATTGTGGACTCTGACGGCGTGGTTTACAATATTCTATTCATTCGTTTTGTTCATTTCGTCTCATATTTCCTAATTCAGAATGGACGCGCAATTGTCGAAATTATTAACGGACGAGTTGAACAATCTGTCGAAGAACGTAATGAAGGCGTTTAGTGACCGAATCGACGGACTTGCGGACAGATTATCAAAAAGAGTGGATATGACAGAGAACAGTATGGAAATAAGAATCGCTAAACTCGAAGATACAGTGCGCAAATATGCCAACACTATTTCTGTCTTGGCCAAGCTCGTGGCAGTAAGTACAAATATAATGTATTGTTTATCGAAAGTTTTTTTTGTTTATCAACATTTCTAAATAGTAGTGATAATGATACATGTTATATTCATCTCATCCATGTCCCACAGAGTAATACATTTTACTCTATACTACTCTATGTCGTTGCCTATTCATATAATCATCAGTAAATATGCAATCAGCAACCACGGATAATAATAAAATGATACATATTATACATATTATATTTACACTGTTATCATCAGTGTTTACGAGAAGTGTTCACTTTATACAAATAATATAAATGCTCGCTCACACTCAGTAATTGCTTTATATTATTTTGTTTTATTTTTATCAACTCTGACTTAATTGGTTTAAACTTAAATTATTGAAAATTAAACAATTATTTTTATTATCATAGATAAATTTGTCAACAAATAAAAATAACGATTTTGTTATTTATATAATTATTTTTTAATTTTCTCGTATTGATAATTTTCTATTTTTTTTATTAGTGTACTAATCAGAATTACATTTGTGAAAATTAAATATAAATACTGACAATTTTTTGTAAAATGTTTAATTCAGAAAATTTAAGCTTCAGCTATGCTACAGTGACATTGCTTATTCTATATGTTTACATCTACTGACTGGTTTATATCAACATTTTCAATTGTATGATTTTTCTTTTTCAGCGTGCTCAAAATATATCCATGGATGAATTGGAACAGATGTTAATTGAAGCTGGAGGATTGACAAATGAAGAACAATCAACAACAGATTTATGTTTTGGAGATGTTCTGAAAGAATGTGAAATTGAAAATTTTCAGAATCAACGATTAAAGGATTTATTGAAAAATGCTGGTATATTACCTACTAAAACTTCAAATACTGGAAATCCTTCTGTAGATCCAAAAAAAGGAGACAAAAATCCTAAGAGTGCTCAGATTTAAAGATAACTCATATATTATTTTATTTAATTTAATTCAACAAAGTTAATGGTAAAAGTATGTATTTTTTTACTGTCAATACACGTTAATTAACTCTAATTTACTTCTTACGTTATTTGAGAGATGGATCAAAATCTCCCTAAAGATTTTCAATGAAATAATTAATTATTATATATCTAAACATAAAAAAAAAAAAAATGTATTAACTAAAACATTTCATTTTGTATATTTAATAAAAGAAATAGTGTGGCAAACAAAAAAGGTGCATTGGCTTTTAAAATTATTTTCAATGTAAAGCAATCCTGACCATGTTATAATTAAGTTTCTTATGCTGTTCAGTAAAATACAATAATTATGTATATATTAGAAGAAAAAAAACCTGCAATCTACTGTAACGACTTGCATACTACAATGTAGTGTAATGTGATGCACCTTTTGGTGTATATAACCTATGGAGATAACTCGTATAAGCGAAGCATAATAGTTTTAAATTTACAGACACACAAATACTTATGAGAATTCATACTTACATACATCAATATAATTCACAGACATCTAGACATATAATTTGACTAAAATTAAATTTAACTAAACTTATAAAGTAATTAACGGGATACTGATCAAAGTGTTAACAATAATTAAAACTTATTACCATGTTCTTTTAATCCTACGGGCATCATCCTGAAGGCACATCAGGCAGCATTTTCCTCAGCTACACATGATGCTCGCACGAAGGCCAGGATAAGAAAAAAAAATTTTAACATACATTGCTGTTGTGACCATCTGGATTGATTTGCGGACGTAGAGATATTAATTATAATTTTTAATGAGCCAATATCCCAGACATAATGATTAAATTTACTGTATATATAATTACTATAATTGGAAAAGAATGCAGAAAAATGAATAACGCTGGATTCATTTGCACGTATGTGCAGAGGTGCCTTTGTCTTTGGGGATAGGTAATACTTTATTACACCAATGTATATACTTATTAATAATGGTCCAATTTTAAACATTACACTACTTTTTAGTTTATACTATAACAGAGGTTTCCAAATGCTGTACATATACAACTCATGTTTATTAGGTATCAGCTATGTACCATAAATTACTAAAAATATTAAAAATTCTTCAAAATTTCAAAACATTTATGAAGATGATGAGAAAGTAAAAATCATACCATAAGTTAAAAGTATTATTATTTTTTTTTTTAATTTTTATAGGAAAGTGTAATATTCAAAATTAATGTAGAACCCTCATGTATAACTAATAAAAGTCAGTATAACCAAAATCATCCTCTTCGCACATATTTACGTACATTTTTTTTTACATTTATATATCTCAAAGTAAACCCAGTTTTACTGAATTATATGGGTTGTGTGGGCATGCTTTTGGATAATTAAAATATTTTTCTTGATTTATGTTAAATTATTCTTTACATAAAATATAAAAGATTAAATTTAGTACATATTGTTTCAGTACAACACATTTTCATAAAATATTTATTTGAAATCATTTATTAGAAAACAAATTCAACTTATTTTCTCAATCATTGACAACAGTTTAGGAACCTCAGCTAGTACATAATAACATATTTATTTTATTCACCGAAGAAAAATTTGAAGCTGTATATTCTGAGGATAAAAAGATCTAATTTCCGTGTAACAATCATTCCTTTTTAATGAAAAAAAAAAAAAAAATTATGATATATAACAATAATCAGCATTACTGTGACAGGAAATCAATATAACTTTTTTGAAATGTCACAAAAAATAAATCCTCTTATAAATACAATTTTTAGTTTTAAGGCTGTTTTTTAACCTCATATTGGAGAAAAAATTAAAATTAATATTATTTATTACTTAAAAAAAAGGATCAACTCAATTCTTCTATTTTTAACAGATTTCTTGAAGAAAACTTCAGAGGAACACTTTTCAAATCATAGAGTATTCAAATAGAAATATAAAAACATAGGAATATTTATAATGAACGCATTCCAAAATAATATTTATTTATTTATTGAAATATTATACGAGATTGAGCCCAATTACATGCATATATTTATATTAATACATAGCATTTGAAAAAAAAAAAAATAACAATACTTAATTTAATAAAACAAAAATAAAAATACTATAGATATATCAATTCATATGCATAAATAAGTTGACAAAAATATGATTTTTAAATGAGTGGAAGGAAATAGAACAAAGGGATCATTACAAAATAGAACAAATTATTTACTATGTTCATATATAGAGTGGTGTGTTCTTTGCATTATTAGTAGTTTGAGATCTTGAATAATTTAGGTTTGTTTATTGGCTGTGAGCTAAGGAAACTGAATGGTAGACGGTTTAAGAAGTCAGGACAGTCAATATAGCCGTTTAATAACTTAAAAATAAAATATAAATCAAGTCTAACTCTGCATTGTTCCAGAGATTCAAGATTTAAGTAAGTAAAATGATGGTAAGATGTTTGGGGTACATTACACTTTAATGCCAAAAAGCGTAAGGACTTATTTCGATTTTTCTCAAGAGTACTTGTTAATCTATTATTGTATGGTGACCAGATAATGGAACCATATTAAAAAAATATATATATATTGTAGGCAAATTACTTAGAAAAAAATTATGTTCATACGTAATGTTAAAGGTTAACAGTTATTACAATTGTCAATAAAAAAAATATTTTTTACATTTATAGACTTTTTAAATTCTTATTCAAATATTTAGTACGTATATAGTATTAATGAAAATATGCAAATTAAGTTGAATGCATTTTGCAAGTTAGGAAAAAATATAAAATTATGAACAGTATTGATGAAATATTTTCAAATACAAATACAAAAAAAAAAAAAAGTGAAATGTTGAATTATTTATCATGTAACATAGCAAAGCAATTCAGATGAAGAGAGACAACACATTTTCTGGAAGAATAAATTGTTTGAGAAGAACAATGGTGACATCTACTAACATCATCTTTGATAATAATGTATTCCATTCGGTCTTTTCTAATGGTATCTGGGAGACTGTTTTTTGAAGATCGACCTAAACTGACGTTGCTAATTGTAGAGTATTGAGACTCATCATTATAATTATCTTTCTGCCTTGTTTCAACTTATAATAGACAAAGTACTTTGATCGAAAGTCAAGCCGTGGAACCTTTTCTTTATTTACCAAGTTGTAAAATTTCTACGCATTGACTATCGTGCTATACATTGTATTGCTAAAAATTGGACTCCTCTATTTTTTGTCCCGTATTTTTATTCGATAGTTTGCAATACTGTTATCATGGAGGTCTATATTTTTATAATAATTAAAAATCATACTTGGCTGTTGTACAGTTGTTTGCTTTTTCTGTTTCCTATCATAGGAACCATTAGCAGCATCTATGGGTTCTATGGTGTGTACGTTAGACATCGTTGTAACAACAACATTGTCGTACTAACAAACTGCGCTTATTTCATTCTCAATGTCGAAGGTAAAATCAAAAGTGCCTTTGGGTTCTTTACTCATTATTTTCATTGATTTCAAATTAGTTTCCTACCCGGTTATCTTGAGCTACCTCAGTAGCAAAACATTTTTTTTTCTTCCAACATCAAAAGTAATTTATTATTTGTAAAGAAGTTATCGAAGAATATTCTGCGATACTGTGGTTTATCTACAATTTCCAATAGACTTAAAACAACCTCCAAACCAAGAGGTAAACCTTCTATCCTTTTTGTGCTAGTACCACTACATTGTAAAAATGTGTACGAATAGCCATACTCAGATGTCAAGCACCACAAATTGAAACAAAATCTGACAGGTTTCCCTTGGATGAACATTTTACAGAATGTTGATCAAAATATGGCTCCATTTTTTCATCTATTGAGCGGTTATGAGAAAATATTCCCAACTGAGAAAATTTTTCATTCAATATATTGAAACAAGGTCTAAACTTAGCAAATTTATCAGTCAAATAGAGAGTTTTATTATCAGATAAATGTAAATTTTGTTTTATATTTTTAAATTTGTTCCTCGACATTGTTAATAGTTTTTCGAATTTTGGTAAACTATGATAACCATTTAAGATCATAATACTGATAAATTGTAATACATTTGACTTTACCAAAGAAAAGTTATGTCTGTTACAGTAGGTAGCATATTTATTTGAATTGTCTATTAAGAAATCAATCACAGCATCATCGAAAAATAATACAACACATTACAATACAATTGTCTCACCATAATTTTCATCTTTATTTAAACGAATAGATTGTATATACCAAATTTTCTGTTTTGTTTGCCACACTTTTTCTTTTATTAAATATACAAAATGAAATGTTTTAGTTAGTACATTTTTTTCTTTTTTACGTTTATATATCTGTACCACAGAGGTCAAGTAACGCAAGTCCATTTTTTCAAATATTGAGTTAGCTCTATAATCTAAATATCCTTTTTGTGATATTTTTAAAGGTATTTTAACGTAAGTCCTATGTACAATATATTCATATATAGTAAGAAGTATACTAACTTAAGTCCTAAACTATAAAAGGAGTATAGAAACGTATGTCCACCATAATAGTTTGCTTCTGAGTTATAATAGAAAAACAAAATAATATTGTTGAAGTATACAATCGAAAATCTATTTACGATAGTTTACCTCTAGGACTGTTAAAAAATATTTAGGAAATGAACTTAATATATCAAAAATGTATAATCTATATGTTGAAAACTGTAAGGAAAATAATGCACCAACGGGTGATGTAGCTAAACATTGGTTGTATTCTGAGATCTTCAATAATGACTTTAACTTAGCATTTAAAGAGCCCGCTAATGATTCTTGTGATGAGTTTTAAATATTAGATATAATATAATAGATAGATATAGATAGAATAATAAGATATTGAAAATCAAAAATTCATCCATAGAAGAAAAAGCTTGTCTACAAAAAAATTATGAAGCACATCTAGATGAAGCAAAACTCAGATACACTGAAAAAAAAAAGACAAACTTTTAGCAAAGGATTCTGGTTGTAAGAAAAAAACCATAATGGTTGATTTACAGAAATGTCTTTCAACTCCATATTTAACCAATGGACAGAGCTTTTATTTGAGGAAGTTATGGAATCTTAAACTAACAATACATGATGATACTCTCAACAAAGCAACATGTGTTCTTTGGGATGAAACTAAAGGTGGTCGTGGTGGTAATGAAATTGCATCGTGTGTGTTGAAATGGGCTCTACAATTAAAAGAAACAGAATCTAATATTGAAGAAATAACTATATGGTCAGATAATTGTGCTGGGCAAAATATAAATTTTATGATTGTTCCTTTGTATGTCTGGCTGTTAAAAAAAATGAAAAATTTAAAAATAATAAACCACAAATTTCTTTTGAGAGGTCACACCCATTTGGAAGTAGACAGTGATCATTCCATTATTGAAAGAGCAAAAAAAAAAAAAATTGAACATTCAACTATAATGACACCATGGGATTGGCAACAATTTATTAGGTCTTGCAAAACAAAAAACCCTTTTGAGGTAATAAATATGGAACTGGAAGATTTTTTGGATTTCCAATGTCTATACAATTCTAAAAATGCTCCATTAATATATAGAAGAAAAGAAGTGAAAATTTCTGAAATAGTTCATATGCGTTTAGAGAAAGAAAAGGAAGGACTATTAATGTTTAAAACAGACATTGCAGAAAAAGAATTTAAAAAGGTGTCTTTAAACAGAACTACTAGAAGTTCAGTTTGGCCAGAACATTTACCTCAAATAACAACTGAACCTAAGCCCATAAGTAAATTAAAATACCAAGATTTAAAAACAGCTCTAAAATGGGTGCCAAGAATTTTTCATGACTTTTATACAAATATGAAATATGATGACAAAATTGCTGATTACCCAGAATGAAACTAGTCAGTTATAAAAATGTAAACTAAATAGTCATTAACTATTATTATATTATTATTATTTTATAAAAAAAAATTGTTTTTATTATTATTTATATAATAATGTTTTTATTAGAGAAAAAGTTATTTTAGTTTATAGAGTTTACTATTACATTAATAAAAAGTATTATAAAATATTTTTAAATCAATTTAAAAAATTTAGTGAGAGTAAAAATATATTGTTTTAGTATTTATTATAAATTATTTGTAATGAAAAATTTTCAAAAATATAGATAGGTACAAAAACAATTTTGATTATAAAGCAATGTTAAAAACTATAATTATAATATTAATTTACAAAAAAATATTT
Organism: Therioaphis trifolii; assembly: GCA_027580255.1. Lineage (NCBI taxonomy): Eukaryota > Metazoa > Arthropoda > Insecta > Hemiptera > Aphididae > Therioaphis > Therioaphis trifolii. The sequence goes on from CM050405.1 coordinate 39,251,897, forward strand.
CCTATTTATTTTAAAATATTTTATAAGTTTTCATTTTGTTAAAGTTGTTATGTTCTTATGTTATGGTATATAATATTATATTATGTGTTACTACTATATTGCTATTATGAAATTATGTTTTAAATTTAAATTTTGATGAAGTTATTATGTTCTTAGTATTATAATATTATGTTATGTGATACTACTATATTGTTATTATGAAATTATATTGTTTTTATAAGAGAAAACCTTGTTTTTGTTCATAAAGTTTACTATTAAAAGTATTAAAAAAATATTATAATATATTTTGAATTAATTTAAAAATATTTAAGTAAGAGAAAATATATTATATTATTATTTATTATAAATTTGTAATACAACATTTAAAAAATAAAGACACAGATAACAATTTTGACTAAAAAGTCATATTAAAAACTTTGTTTTACCTCTCCTGTAAAATTTACTTTTTGTGACTTGCGTTAGTTGACTTCTGTGGTACAGATATATAAGAATTAATTATTTTATTGAAAATCTTTAGGGAGATTTTGATCCATCTCTGAAATAATATAAAAAGTAAATTAGAGTTAATTAACATGTATTGACAGTAAAAAAATACATACTTTTACCATTAACTTTGTTGAATTTAAATAATATATGAACAATCTTTAAATCTGAGCACTCTTAGGATTTTTGTCTCCTTCTTTTGGATCTATAGAAGGATTTCCAGTATTTGAAGTTTTAGTGATTGTTCTTCATTTGTCAATCCTCCAGCTCCAATTAACATCTGTTCCAATTCATCCGTGGATATATTTCAAGCACGCTGAAAATGAAAAAATCATACAATTGAAAATGTTGATATAAATCAGTCAGTAGATGTAAACATATAAAATAAGCAATGTCACTGTAGCATAGCTGAAGCTTAAATTTTCTGAATATTTATATTTATATTTAATTTTCACAAATGTAATTCTGATTAGGTAGTACACTAATAAAAAATAGAAAATTATCAAAACAAGAAAATTAAAAAATAATTATATAAATAAAAAAATTGTTCTTTTTATTTGTTGACAAATATATCTATGATAATAAAAATAAATGTTTAATTTTCAATAATTAAAGTTTAAACAATTAAGTAAGAGTTGATAAGAATAAAACAAAATAATATAAAGCAAATACTGAGTGTGAGCGAGCATTTATATTATTTGTATAAAGTGAACAAATCTTGTAAACACTGATGATAACGGTCAAGAAAACAGAATGATTGCATTAACACAACTAAATAACTTATAAATATTATATCTATATATCTATATATCATTATTGCATTGTTATTATTTAAGGTTGCTGATTTCAGATTTACTGGTGATTATATAAATAGGCCACGACATAGAATAGTAAAGAGTAAAATGTATTACTCTGTGGGCCAAGTGTGAGATGAATATGACATGTATCATTATCACTACTATTTAGAAACGTTGATAAACAAAAAAAAAACCCTCGATAAACAATATATTATATTTGTACTTACTGCCACGAGCTTGGTCAAGACAAAAATAGTGTTGGCATATGTGCGCACTGTATCTTCGAGTTTAGCAATTCTTATTTCCATATTGTTCTCTGTCAATTCCACTCTTTTTGATAATCAGTCCGCAAGTCCGTCGATTCGGTCACTAAACGTCTTCATTACGTTCGTCGTCAGATTGTTCAACTCGTCCGTTAATAATTGCGACAATTGCGCGTCCATTCTGAATTAGGAAATATGAGACGAAATAAACAAAACGAATGAATAGAATATTATAAACCACGCCGTCAGAGTCCACAATTAATAATTATTATTGCGTAATTACGCCTTTATCATTCATCATGACCTAGATATACGAATGATAAAAACACACGTTATCTCGTTCGACCACGGTTTGTGGTAGTTGATAACCACGGTCCACGAACGAGTTTCTCATATAAATACCGTAATCAAATAAATAATTTTTTATATAGGGATATTTCGATAATTTCGATGGCAACAGTTGGCATCAATTTTTCGATTCTTATCAACTTCGAATCCTTATCAACTTGCTGGTACTCCGCCATTTTCGGACAAGACGTGCTGATGTCCCGGAATAACCCTAGAGTAATATTACTCTATGGTAATAACCTAACGAATAACGATTATTTGATTGGAATCGACTACAAATCGGCTGTTTATTCCTAAAACACAGTAGGTAAGTGTATTTCACAAAATTGTCCTGGAGAGACATTTTAGTGAAGTTGCTCTGCATTTCACATAGATGACGTTTATTTTAATGAAATTATTATTTTCAGATACCAAAGAAGTATTGAATATTTAATTTATTAATAATTTTGTATCATCTAATAATACTCCTTGTGTAAACTCGAAAAATGTGTTAGGTATATAATACGGCTTTTACATTTTCGAACCATCAAAAAAAAAATTAACAACACAGTAAGTGATCTTACTGTGTTTCTTATTTAGTTACTGCATTTCCGATCAGTAAAAAAAAAAAAAAAACGCATTAAGGTAACTTTTATGGTTTTTTATATTTTGTGAGCAATTATTTTGTTATACTGAAAACTAACAATAAACACAGCTGGGTCACATCATGTAAAGTTTATATTTTACTAAATTTGAGTTTTAGTTCATGTTTTTGATTTTACATAAAATTTTTTTTTTAAACTTACATAATATTTAGATTCAAACAATGGGCTGGAACTGGCTACATTGAAGTTTATTTACTTACTAATTACTATAATGATTTAAAAAGCTAAAAGTACTTTTTAATGATTTACTATATACATCATATTAAGATTTCAGAAAATAGTAAAACACATAATAACAGCAAAGAAAAAAAACTTTATTAAAAATAATCAATAAAAATGACACTTATTAAGGATGGTACTTCCCCAACATTAACAACATAATAATAATATTTGTAACATGATTAAAATAAATAACACTTATATGGGTACTTCCCCAACATTAACAACATAATAATAATATTTTTAACATGATTAAAATAAATAACACTTATATGGGTACCTCCCCAACATTAACAACATAATGATATGTTTAACACAATTAAATAAACAATGTACTAATGTCATACTCCTCGTCATGCACCAAGTCTAGTGAACTTTCTGACACTGGTAGTTCATTCCGAAATGGTTGTCGGTTTCGGGGCATTAAAGGTACAAGTATTTTAACAATTTCTTTTTTTTTTTTCATAGGAATATCCCGTTGGGTAGTATTACTTAATGGCCGTCTCCCAACTTCTCTTAAGGCACTTTTTTGTAAATAATTAATTTCTCTTATATCATCTTCAAAACTATTCTTATAGCCTAAATTGAAGGAATTTTTAACAAATCGAGCCTGTACAATATTAGTCAACTTAAAATTAGTTAAAGGGTCATCTTTTTGTTTGGTTGTCTTCTTTTTATTTTTCCATCTACAAAACTTATCCAATTGCAACACTGTAAGTTTGTTTCTGGATCCTTCAATAGTGTTGACTAGATCTTGAAAGTCAAAAACTTTCCCTTTCCTTCTAATCTTAGATTCTATATTACCATGTATTCCATCAGCAGACATGTGTGTATGTCCTTTCGTTAAATATTTAATTATTACTTCATCAGGTCCATCTTCTGAGTTTACAATGCTGACCAATGCTGAGAAAAGAATCCAATTCTTGTTTTGGGCACAGCAATTGTCTGACCAAAACACTATTTTTTTTACATCACGTTCCATATCAATAATTCTTATTGTAGCATCAGTCAGATTTCCAGCCTTCCGTCCACTTAATGCTTCATGCCACAGAACACAATAACTATTATATAAACTTGATTTGGTAATGGTAGCAAATGTTTCATTGAACACTACCAATCTACTGACAAAATAGCTAGATTTTATGTGAGGCATGTATGGTATTAGGATTACCTTTTGCAAATCCATTGAGTAATATCTTGTTGTTTCACTTTCAGGTACATTTGAATCTCTTTTATACTCCTCATTAGCTTGGTTTGCTTTATTCTTATGAATTGTATAAGCAATAAATACATCTGATTCCTCCTCAAGAATTAATGGATCTAGTTGAAATGTCAAACAGTCTTCACATTCATCTGCCTTTGGTTGGTTAAGTGATATATTAATTCTTTTCAGTGTGCTCCTATATGTTTCCAAGTCACAATAGTTTTGATTATTTTTCAGAAAATCATTGAACATGCTTTTAACTGTTAGTTCACGAGGCAGGTAGCAGATATTTGGGGCGTTTTTTCTTCTATAATGACTTATAGAAGGATTATAGGACTCAATATGTTTTATTATAGGTTCTCTATTAAATAATATCTATTCTAGGCCTACCACGATTTTCTTTTACAAATTGTCCACATGAATCTTTCTCCATGACAGCCACTAATTCAGTAACTACTGAATCATTTGTGAAACCTAATGTTTGTAAAAATGTGGTCTTACACACTGCTATTTCAACTTTGAATTCTGGATGGCTAAGGGTATAAATTCTGCTTTTATTTTTTCTAAAACCATCATTAATATCAGCAACCACCTTCCTTCGTTTGATATTGGTTATATTTACACATTTGGACATATATTTTCGACGTTCTGTATAATTTAGTTTCCAAAAGTCCAACCAAATAGTAGTTTGATGTTCATGGGTTAACAAATTGCATAGCTTTTTACATTTACCAATACAAGGTTTTTGTATAACAGGATGTTTATCTTTTTGTTTTTTGATATTAATTTCTTTGAGTATGTTATTTCTGTCATGTTTTTCAGAAGTTGTCATTTTGCGCTTTTTTATTCTTGTATTTCCCTCTGCTTCATCAACTAAATCTTCATCAACTTCATCTTCATCAACTACATTTTGGACAAGTACATCTTGTTTGTCATTTAAGCAATCTGGAGTGTCAATCATTTCTGAAAGTGTAATATCCTATATTTAGCTTAAAATATTTTTATATTAAATATTAAGCTTTGTTTACCTTCACAAGAAACCTCTAAAGTTTGAACAGGAGGTTCATAATCGGGGTCCTTGTCCGAATCATCATATTCATCATAGTATAGGTTTTCTTCTTCATCATCCAAATTTTCAAACAATTTGTTTGTGTTAAATGATGTTGTTGGTCTTGAATCATCTATATCAATTAAAATGATATTGGTACACATCACATTTTTAACTAAATAAAAAATTATAATATAATTATTACTTACTTAAATTAGTAATAGCAGACGTCAAATCTTTAATATCCTGACCTGGTTTTGACATGAACGAATAAGTATGGTCTGCCATGACATATATTAATTATAATAATATGCTAATTATTTGTGTTTAAACAATAAAACAAAAACTGCCAACAACAATATGTATATAAAACATGTAAATACTAGCTGCTAGTATTAACATTATATAAAGCAGACTCATGTGCAGTCTGTTGTTGCTAATACAGTCTTAGTTGTTATTATTTTAGGCTAAATATAAAACAATATAATTAAATATTTTCAAATCAATGAACAGTTATGAAACACAGTATGTAACATTTAAAACTATATACTGTGTTATATAATCTGCAAGATAATGCAAGAAAATCAGTTAACAATGATAAAACACAGCAAGTACTTTTTTTTTTTTTTTTTTTTTTTTTTTTTTTTTTTTAATTTTTTATTATTATAATACAATAAGGTACCTCTAGCTTGCGCTATCTATACCTAGAGATAAAGTAAAATACATTTTGGCGTATTAAGTGCGATAAATAAATTACAATTTTACATTAGGTGATAACAGTGGTTATAGAGACTTAAGTTAGCTAGCGTCTTGAGGAACCAGGTCATGCGGTCGACCTCGTTTGAGACGGCGTTGTGGAGGTGGTCTGACGTTGATAGCAAGTACACTAAACCTACTTACTGTGTTTTATAATTGTTTATTGATAAACGTAGAAAAAAAAATGGAGATCATAGAAAAGAGATACTTGATTTTACGTTAGTACGCAGTGGTAGTTTTATGGGGGGTCCAAGAGATTTGGACCCGCCAGACCCCGATTTTTTATGATGTGATTTAGTTTTTCTTTGAAAATAAAAATAAAAATTTAGTAACTATCAAATTAATACACATTGCGTGAGTAATAATATTTATTACTAACTTGATAATATTCGGTATTCCTTAATGTACATGGTATATGGTGTATTTTAATTTTTATAGTTATTTTTATACACTTAGGTAAATTTATATCCGAGTGGAAAATTCACTACGACTTTCTGGAAATGTAGATTAGTATTTGGCGTCGCGGCGTACGTTAAGATTGCATAGGTATTATGCCTGATGTGTTTCTGATAATAGTTTAAATACATATGTAGGTATCTAAAATTCTAACAAAAATGTTCATACTGCTAAGTACTTGGTTTATATTTATTTTATTATTTGATTACGTTATACTGTATCATTTTTTTGACGATCACCGTGAATGAAGAACATCATAATATTATAAGGTAATTCATATTTATATGGTACTATACTATTAAATAAATTTTGAAATAATTTAAAGCATATATTACTATTACAATAGAGTTTGGAACATTCGTTAATTTAATTTAACTCGTTCATGTTTACGTTCATTAGAAATGAAAAAGTTTACCACTTTTTTTTTTGGAAATATGTTCAAATACATGATATATAAAAGATGAACGCGTTTATTTGTTTACATATTTTTGTTCATACAAAAAAATTGAATTTGAGTACGTTTACAAATTATATTTGATTTAATTCAAGTTAATAACGTTTACGCACCGAACACAAATAATGAACTTGTAATCAAGAACTTGTTATTTCCTAACAATAATCCATTTTAACATAATTAGATGTTTTAAGTTTTCTAATTGATAAGTTCACTTGAATACTAAATTTTTAATACTTAATGTACAGCCCGTGTGTCTACATATTGTCATATTCTAAGTATCAAGTGATTTTGTTGACAAGAGACTACTTAATAAATCATTTTTTTTAAATTTAAACTACGAGTAATTAAATGTATTTTAAATATTCTTACTTTGCTAGTGTATACATTACCTTGGGGGGGGGTATAAATAGTCGTGGAGGGCTTATCCCCCCAGCCCCCTTTATTTGCACCTATGACTAATATATATATAAAAAAATGAAAACTAGATTTTGTATTAAAATAAAATATAATATTAATATCACATAAGCATAATATGTTATAGTAACAATTAATTCCTTTTCGTATAAAAATTATTTTGTCTATTATGATAATTATACATTATATGTATTTTTTGTACTTTTTGATATAAAAATGATTTCTTAATTGAGTAAGTAAGTAAGTAGGTACCTAATTGAAATTGAATAAACGAATTTATAACAGGTACATTTTTTCATGTTCAATGTATAATAGTTTCGCTGAGATCACTTCAGGGTTTCGCGAAGATTTAGTGATTTATTCCAAAATTTTCAAGAAAATTACTTTTAATGTATCTAACTAAATATTAGTAATGGCTAGTGGGAAAAAATGTCGTTAGTATTATCGTATATGTATACAATTATTATTATTTTTGTTTTTATTTTAACATATTTTTTTTGAATTAAATACCTTTAACACAATATTTTTTTATATAATTATAATTTATTTTCAAATAATCCTAAAAAAAACTAAAAAAAAAGTAGAGGTTCCACGATAAAAGTGGATATCAAAAAGGGTTCCACGGATAAAAAAGTTTAAGAAACGCTGTATTATACAATAATATTATACAATAATAACAATGGACCCCTACCCCAGAAAAAATTCCGAAAACCGCCATTGTTAGTGCGGTAATATAATATTAATAATACACTGTTAAAATCTAATACAGATAAATAATATTAGTTTTTCTCACGCCGCACTTACAACTTGTGTTGTATGATACGACAATAGTCTATGATATAGATACGTTTATAAACAATAACGAATAAATAGGTGCGATCGTTGTTGTGTGGATAAACATTGTGTTTTCCGGTGATGAATTTTCCACAAGATCGACAATCCGTTCAATCGCCCGTCGGCGCCCCGAACGTCCGACTCACACTTCAGTCACTTCCTCAGCGCTTAATGACCGTGGACTGCAGTCAATGAAATCGATCTCGACGGAAGTTGTATCATATCGCCACCGTACGCTCGGTGTATCTACGTCAGACGTAGCGTCGCGGTCCTGGAAAAATTTCAAAATCCATTTGTGTTCTCGGTCGTTTGTCGTGCTTTTTTTGAATTTCAATACCATACTGTCACGGCGCTCCGTTCGTACACTCGTCTGTTCCGTCGAATGGGTTTGCGGCGCGTCTGTTTCGGGATCGTACGGTAAAAAGTCTTCGAAGAGCGTCTGATTTTGATATCATGGAAAAAACGCAAGAGCACGACAAAGATTGAAAGTTTACGCGGGCGACAGTTCTCACGAACGCATTATAACGATTGTAAATGATACGAACCTCGGCGTTCACGAACTCGGGCTGAACGGTAGTGGAATGAATGCCTTCGTCGTGGAAAAACAGTTTGATCCTCCCGGCCAAGTCCATGTAGTCGATCGAATCGGTGCACCTAACGCCCGACGCATCCGAATGAAAACTCGCCGAATGGGTGCGGACCAATAGCTTTCTTATCACTTACCTAATGTGTGCGGACGCCACGACCCGGTCCCCGGTCAGCTGCCACACGTGCAACTCCTGAACAGACAGCACGCCGTCGATGTCCAGCAGCCTTTCCCGGAGGTCGTCCGGTCGGATATGAGTCGGCGCGTTCTGGAGCAAGATCAGTGCGGATTCTCGCAGTAAAGGCCACGCCGCGTGCAAGATGATCGCCACCAATATTACACTCAGAACGGGGTCCATGTAATCTCGGTATTCCCATTTGGTCAACCACACGACCTAAAAACAGACACGTTACGTAGGCGCACCTAATGACTTTTAATTACGTTTTTTTTTTCAAACGTGACGAAACGAGGAAACATGATTGACGGTAAAAACCTATGTACGGGTAGGACTCGGATTTATATGCGTTATCATGTTATTCCAAACAGTCCAAAAAGTAGCAGCAAAGCAAGATATAGACAAGTTTGAACTATAGTCCATAGATCCGAAATACAAAGTTTTATTTTGCATATTTTTGTATACAGTGTACTCCCGATTATCCGTGGAATAGGGTGGCAGGACATCCACGGATAAACGAATTCCGCGGATAACCCGCAAAATTAAATTTTATAATAAAAACTAAATATGAAATTGAAATTGAAAATTATTATTACATATTATTAAAAAAGTTACACATGTATGAACCTACAATAAATATATGTACCTACATGTATAATGAAAAATTAATAAAAATTATAAATTATTTATGTGCAAAAAAATCAGTCATAAGTTGTTGTTTCTTTGTTTGAAAACTCTTCTGTTTAACTTGTGATTGAAGTTTTTTTAATAACATTTTGTCACACAGAGTTGTATCGTCTTGTTCTTCTAGACATTTAATGATCCCGTCTATATGTTTTAGAGCTGCTTCATGGCTCACTTGCTTTACTGCACATTGTTTTTCATCGTTTTCTTCTTCTTCACTTTCACTTTCCGAAACTGTACCTAATGCTCCACTTACTATTTGTTCATCACTAAGACGCTCAAATCAAAAGATGACAAATTCACAATCCAATTAAACCTATAATGATTTATAATGGAAAGATACAATACGCATATATTTTTTTGTATACATATAGGACCTATAGGTTATAGGTATGTAGACGATTTCGTGGAAGACAGCGAATAATCCGCTCGCGGATAATCGGGAGTACACTGTATTCAGTGGCGCAATTATCGGGAGTGTTGGGTGTGCAATTCACAGGGGCCCCCGGTTTTTGGGGGCCCAAATTTCCGAGATCTTTATTTTAGAAAATGATTTTAGCACTACATACAGTGATGTATTAAGTGCATGTCTTATTTATTTAACGTTACCCGTACCAGTTGCTTCGGCAGAGAGACCTTTCTCAAAATTAAAATTGATAAAGAATTACCTGCGAAACTCAATTGGCCAAGATTGTCTTTCCAACATCAGTATATTAAACATAGCAAAAGAAGAAACAGCTGACTTGAATATAAACAAAATAATTAACAACTTTGTTGGCGTAAAGACAAGAAAAATTAATTTTTATACTTGATTTTATAAAAAAAAATTATGTAAATTTTAAATAAATAAACAGTTTAAAAAAATATTTATATGACATATTGACATGTGAGATAACAATATTTTTAGAGTTATAATAAATAAGGTACTTAATATCGTTTATGACTATTTTTTTTTTTGTAGCAGGTAAGGGCCCCAATCTGGACATTTTCACATGGGCCCCTTATTATCAAGTTGCGCCACTGACTGTATTTTGCTATTTTTTGACGTGTATTGTGTATTTCTGTATTTTACGATTTTTATTGCATAAAAATAGTTTTAAATGCATGCCATGTAATATTCGTTCATATTAATTAAAATAACGTACAGTGGAACAGATTGTTGACGTTGTTCCGCTTCTCCACGTTTTATCGACAATGCGCATAGCTTGAAGAATTTCGATTACTGTAGATTTTTCGTCATCCATATCACTTATAATTTTCCTCACTATTTCTTTTCTATAAAGCGTCTTTAACGTTTTAATAATTCCTTGGTCCAAAGGATGCGATTTTGAAGTGGTATTTGGCGGTAAATATTTTATTTTTACAGCTTGACAAGTCGGTATAATATTGTGAGCCGGGCAATTGTCTATAAACAATGAAATTTTACGTTTTTGTGTTTTCATCTGTTTGTCCACCCGTAATAGCCATCCCGCAAACAATTCACTAGCAATCCATGCTTTCTTATTTGCTGTTTAGCCAACGGGAAAAGATATAACACCATCAAAACACCTAGATTTTTTCTATTTTCCGATTATTAGAGGTTTCAGTTTATTCGTACCAGTCATGTTAATAGCCAATTATAGTGTGAGTCGTTACTAGTTCTTTGCTATGTTTACCACCGTTACATTTCCCATTTTTGAATGTTAAAGTTTTGTCTAGCATTCATTTGTAAAAAAAATGCAGTTAAGTCTGCATTAAATATATCACATGGTTTATATCCTTCCAGTAGCTCACTCAACTTTATTTTCCATTCATTTACGACATCATCACTGGCAACTGCACTCTCACCACAGACTTTTCTAAAAGTAATATCGTGCCGTTTTTTAACATTTACAAGCCACCCGTTACTGGCCTTAACTTGTTCGTGGCCTAATGATTTTGCGAAATTTTCTGTTTTTTCTTTAAAAATATGACCTCCAATACTGACATTGGCATCTCTGCATTGCTTAAACCACTTATAACTACACATTCTTCTACGTCTGAAAAATCAGGGCCTCTCTTCCTCTTCCTGTTCGACAGTTAAAATCAATTTCTTTACTATTCTAAATTATGGTTGATAGTGTGCTGGCCGGTATTCCAAATTCTTCGGCGATTTCCTTCTTCTTCCTTCCACTTTTCACTACTTCAAGAACCTTTTGTTTTTCTCCAATAGTAAGCGTTTTTAAATTACGAGGCGCTTTTACATTCATTACCGTACATAAACACCGCACACGCGTAACACACGTACAAATGTAAAATACTGCTGTGTACTGTGTGCCAAGGTTAGTTAATACATACGATAATAAACACAATAAACACAATAAACGTGATTAGATAAAACTATCGGAACGTTTATACAAATTTTTATAAAGCTATCCGTCACTATCAGTCTTTATTCGGAGCACAAAATCTTCGAGTTATCTACAGTTTTTTTTTTGAGTAATCGAGGTTTTCGCAAGAGAACATACATTTTTTCGACTTATCAAGGTTTTCAACTTATCGAGGTTCCACTGTATTTATAATTATATTTATAGTTCATGTAATTGACGAAGTTGTTGTCTTTTCTTATAGCCACAATTTATTTAGAAAAATACTTTTGATATTAATTTTTCATATTGAAATTACAATACCTCAAAATAAAAATGTTGAAAAAAGAATTATTTAATTATGATATAATTTTGTGTAAAACAATTTTATACATAAAAAATAATGAGAATAAAAAACTTTTCTAATTCGGTTTTTTTTCTGGCATATTTTTTATTTTTTAGGGTATATTCCTACAAAATAAGAGCATAAATATATATTGCAAAGTGCATATTTCTAAGGTTTTTAGAGCATATTAATTTCATACGGGAAATCAGTGATGTGTAGGTGATATTCAAGAGTACACGGTGTATGTTATTTCCACTTCTTTGTTTTTTATTTGTTGCGTATACTCTTTAAAAAAATAACGGTACGCTGTCTACGGCCGTATAAGCCTCCATACCAATTTTTATTTTCAGTCACGTTAACAACATTTTATAAAATCTTAAAAATCTTAAAATTACAAAGCAAAGTGTACGAAATACTCAAAATCAAAAATGATCTGTTATTGGATGAAATCCGTGTTATTTAGCATATATTTTAATATCAATCAGGTATAAGAAGCATATGAATAAATGATGGTTTTTGACATCGATGATAAATAAAATAATCGGTTCTTTTATACCTAGAATACGAAATAAAGAAATAAATTTTAATAAAACTTATGAGATTTAGTGGGTTTTGAGGAAATTTACGTTCATGGTTTCATCAAAAATTATTTTAGAAAAACATTTAATGTAAATTATTAAACCTACCTATTATTAACTTAAATTTAAAAAAAAATTGATGTTTACGTATTTATGAAATTTGAAAGAAAAACACCACTATTACGAAATATATTGGTAGTCGGGTAATTAAGTATTTGATATTATTGTAAATGTACTTTTAGAATAAATATTATTCATTTTGTAAACATATTGTTTTATTCATTTTCACAAACATAAAGGTAACTGAAAAAAAACCTAGTTTTTATATATTTTTATTGAACAATTATTCTGCGCTAAACTCTTTTCATGGTTAAAAATAGTAAAAATTTATAAATACTTGATAAAGTCCTGCAAAAACGTTCTGCTTATAAATAATATCAATAGTTGATTGAATGTATAAACATTAGGTATTTTTACGAAGTTTCTAGTTCAAAAATTAATTCTAATATTTATTCTAATCGTAATATTTTTCTTTCTTTTTATACTGCTGTGGCTCTTAGAGTTTAAGATTCTACAAAATGAGCTTATATATATATATATATATATATATATATATATATATATATATATATATATATATATATACGAGTATATATAGTTAATTTCAAATAATTTTAAGTTGCCCATCCCGGTTTTCCCAATCATTCTCGTCAAAAGATTAAACTACAAAATACAAAAATATATATGTAATAAATACATTGAAAAATAATTCCTGTATTATAAAATACAATAATAAATAAATTGTTACCCACCCACTTATTATGTCGAAAATTATATACATTGTGTTGAACGAACATAATTCAAATTGAGTTTCTCAACAATGAATAACCAATTAATAACAAATAATAACCTATCTACCTACATATTTTTCTTTTAAAATTGAAGTTTTGGTTTGTATACTACTAAAGTAGTTCAAGCGCATACACGATAAGTTATTCATCAATTTGGTACATTATTTTGTCGGGGGATAATTCTAGCTAGGACCAGGCACCCCACATCATATTTTTGGCCCGGGTACAGAACTAAATCCGGACCCCTCTATCATTACAATTAATTTTTCGAGATTAATTGAAGGGCTTGCTGCAACAACTAAATAAATCCATTTTTTTAAATTTTTCTAGACAATGTAAATTTAGTAAAATATTATTATTTATGCTTAAATTCTGTCAACGAGATGTATTTGAATTCTATACTCATTTATACATACATTTTGAAGTTAGAATTGAAAAAAAAATGTTTGGTATTGAAATATTGTTTTTCAAAGTTGTAGGGAACATGGATTTACCTGGTTATTGCACCGAAAAGCAAATTCATTTTTACTAATTCTTAAATTAAGTTAATTTTGCTCTTGAATCTTGTATCATATTTAATGCTATTATTATATATAAATATCAAATGACAGCTTATGCCCCTAAAAAAGTAATCACAGGAACCCTGTGTCATCACTGCAGCAAATTACAAAACACGATAAATCTATTTCATTAGATAACTCCATCACTATTGTTCGGATATATAATTGAACTGGTTGTTGCGTCTGATTTTCAAGAAAATTTTCTTTATACATTTCCGTAAAAAATTGAGTTTCTGGCAAAAGTGGATTTATCTGGTTGTTGCAGCGAACCCTTTAATTACTTCAAGACCTTAAATATTAGTTTTGTGTATAGATTGTAGGAGTAGTTAAAATTAAAAAATAAAATATCAACAAATTGATATAGGTATCCTTTGTAAATTGAAAACATGTGTAATATTATATGCATAGTACAAAAATGAATGTTAAAAAATAAAATCTTGAAAAAAAAGGTATAAAACATTTGTTATGTAAAAATAAAATAATGTGATTATTTAACTTATATTGTATGATAATTGAATGTATGCATGTTTAGTTCTGGTAGTCTTATAAATCATAATACTTAATATAAATTATCATTTAAATTCTAATTTCTACTTTCTCTATTAACTAAATTTTGCTTTTCTTGCTTTTTTTTTGGAAATTCTTGTATAATATCATCAAGATGTATTTTAACCTTTTTTTTTTAGTTTATATTGAATTAATTATTTGCATGAGAACGCCGGGCCCCTCGAAAGTCCGGGCCCCAGTACTATGGTTCCACCTGACCCTGGCTAGGACAAGGTAAATGATTTGATATGTGTAAATTATAATTAAATACATACCAGTGCTGATATAATTACAATGACAGAACCTATCGCATCAGCTAGAAAATGTAGATAAACTCCTCGCATGTTCATTTGTCCAGCAGAATGTTCTTTACGAGACAGATCCTGTGGGACATAGAAACTGTGATGTACGTTTTCATTATTATCAGTTGAATCGACATTTTCTCCAGCCTTTTCCAATCGCATAAAAGGTTTGTGGCTGTGCGATTTATGCCCGTGCGAATGACTATGTCCGTGACCATCTTCATCACCTAACATAGTTGAAATGAGTGATGGATAAATTAATAAACGAAAATATTAATTACCATGAAATAAAACCAAACCAATTAAGTTAACGAGTAATCCCAAGGCTCCGACAATAACAATTAATTTTGGTTGAGTAATGGGCTCTATTTCAATAAACCTAAAAAAAAAGAAACATTAAGTATAGTTATTATTCAGACATAACGTGTCAATTGAAATATCTACCTTTTGAATGCTTCTAAAGTAATTGTAAAGCACAAAGCTCCTAAAAACAAAGCGTTGACTAGAGACCCAAGTACTTCTGCTCTAGCCCATCCAAATGTGTTTTTTGACCATTTTTTGGACGCCATCTACACGTTAAAATGTTTTGGAATATATATTACTCTCGATGTCGTTGAGTCAGGAAGTGACGAAATTAACTACGCTATTCATACAACATTCGTTAGTTATTATCTACAGAGGACATTTATTTGTGACATTGACTTGATAAATCAGACGACGCTATCATTTTGTGTATTGGCTAGGCGTGTTAACATTTCCGATTGTCGAGCGAGCTATCTTTATTTTGATAACTACCTAATGTTAGATTTATTGTGACGTATAACCCAGCGGTTCTCAACCTTTTTGAGTTCGCGACCCCCTATAAAGTCACCAAGATGTCTAACGACACTTTTGTAATGTAAGCATAAAAAAACTAAACAAACTGTTATCATTGTATTTATTTTTGTATACATTTTACGAAAAAAGGTATATTATGAACATTTGACAATTTTTTGAATTTAATGACTCTTTTGCTGTTGTTGATTTGAAATAATTTTGTCAATCCTTGGCTCAACAGATTTGGATAGACTTATTTTCACTGTTGGCGATATATCCAGCCGATTTCTCGATTTAGTTTTAATAGTGTAGTCATCGTAGAAAATCTTGCTTCGCAAAAGTATGTCGTTGAAAAGGAATTAACTTTTTTCAAGCTTCCTTTGTTAGTGCAAGATACTTATATTGAATTTTTATCCAAAATTTACTTACGTTATTACCACTATTAAAAATTTGTTCCAACCCTTTGTCTGAATACAACTCAATTAATTTTTCTTCATTTAACGATGATAATTTATTTATTAAGTATTAATTGTATTTCATTTTATTTATGGCTTTTAATTATAAGATTCTAAGTGAAACAATTTTTTCCCACACGAATTGGTGACCCTAAAATAATTGTAGGCGACCCCCGAGGGGGTCGCGCCCCCCCGGTTGAGAATCGCTGGTATAACCTACTGGCTTCGCTCGTCAATCCACGTCTTGTACTTAACTAAAACGTCTGAAACTTGAAACGTTTTAATTTTTTTTCATTCAAACTTTTTGCACTAGAGATCTGAATTTGACGCGTTCTAAAACCGTACACTTTTTTTTTTATTATAAAAACGTAGATGGATAAAAACCGATCTCTACATCGTTGTAGTATACAATTCATGTCAATATTTTTTTTACTTATAAATTATAAATAGTGTAGATTGTATTTATTTTAACGTAACTTGAAGTACAGCACATAAATAGTTTGGTGCCAGATAACAAAAAAAAAATAAAAATAAAAAAAATAAAGAATATGAATACATTTTTTATTTTTTTACATATGTTTTCAATTTTCTACCATTTTTTCAAGTAAATTTGAAAGAACACTATTTTGGGTTCATAAATCCTGAAAAACGTGTACAGTTTTAAACTGATAAAAATGTTTGGTTTTGTTATGTACTTTACAATTATGCAACCTCCGATTTATTAATTCTCAAAATTAAAACACTTTATTGTAATATTTTCAATCGATTCATGTTGTAATTAATATTCAATCTTGATTCTCGATCAACATTTTTATCGTGAAAATGCAACATATAATTGACGATATGTGCTATTTATTATATTGTAGGTGATTAATAAATTTAATAAAATTAAAAGGTTATTCTATAATTCATTTATTTTTATTCTGAGTGCAGAATGTGTATTGGTTTTAACTAGGGATGAGAAGTTATAGGAGCTAAAATAGACAAAATATGCAAGGAAAAATTATGATATATGCATCAAAAATTTGAAAATATGCAAAAAATATATTATAATATGCAATTTTTTTTATAAATAAAAACTTGTTTACAATAAATTAATATAAATAATTTTTAACTGAGTGATAAATTGACAATTTTATAAGTTTTGTAATATATTTAATAATTATTTTACATATTATATTTTACATTGACAATTCTACAATTGTCAAATTTGCTATCTGCATTTTAATTTTATTGTTTATTGACTACAAACATATCAAATTCCATAAAGTAATAAATTGTTCAAATCAATCGTATTAAAATCCACATAGTTTTACTAAATATGCATTTTTATTCACAAAAAAAAAACATGAATATACAACTTTTAATAAAACTACCAATATATGCAAAAATATGCAAAATTTAAATACCAAATTTCAATTCATTAGGTTATAGAATAGATTTTTAGCTCACCTAGCTATAAATAGAAGATACAGAAAAAAATATACAAATCCTATAACTTCTCATCCCTAGTTATAACTCATAACCATTGATTATAGAGCTGTGGGGTAATAGATTCTATGGATTATAATGATTACTATGATTACTATGATTATATGTCGAATATATTAAAAACCAATTTTACTATAATGCATAACATATGTGTTTCCTTTTCATAGTTTTTTCAAAAATATTAAACAATAAAAAACCAGTTCAAAAGTTAAGACAAGCCCTTTTACAGATAAAAACTTATATTTTTTTGTTTATTGATTTTTTTAAAATAATTATTTTCTGAAATGCTTTTTTTTTTAATAAATATCAATGTTTCTATTTTTAAAAAATCCTGGCAGGTGCCTAAATTTTTAATTGATTTTTCACACATAACTATCAACTATTTATTTGTGATGGTAAGGAAGTCTTCAAAAATTATGATTAAATTACAACTTACAGTCAAAGCTGTATATGATATCATCAAAGCTAAAATATCACTAAGCATATGAAAGCTGTCTGCGACCAGGGACATAGAGTTCGTTGCATAGCCAACAACAATCTCTACCAAAAAAATACATGCTGTCAGGAGAATCATGATGATGAAACCAACTTTTTTGCTTCTGTTTTGCTTTTTTGTTAAATCTATAAAATATAAAAAAAAAAAATTATAATAATAGCTATAAAAGCAGAAAATCTACCTAATCAATTACATGAATACAAAATTAATTGATTTATATCTAATTTATAATCATGAAATAAAATCAATAACAAAAGCGCATTGTTTTTCTAAATTATCAGAATATTGAATACTAAAACAAGATAGCTGCATTAAAACATAAACGTAGGTTCCTACATTTGAATGTAGTTTTTACAGATTTTCAATTATTTATAAAATGAAAACGGTAACATTCAAATTATAACTGTTTTTAAGAATATGAAAATATAAAAATTATAAGTAGTATATTTATATGCAGGGCAGTTGCTAGAAGTATTGGCGCCTTGGATGAAACTATGACCAGGTTTAAATAATCAACTTAAGTCCAAACAGTTTTTACTGTGTGAAAATAATTGTAAGTACTTACAGTGATAAATTACAAAATATAAAAAATTAAAAATAAATTATATATATATATATATATATATATATCAAGAGTAAATTGTTATGTAATAAGTATATCCTATTCAATTCAGAATTACATTTTTTGTTGAATTTTACCTGTTTGTGAACTGTTGGTGGTATTGACTGTATCAAAAGCACAATTACGTTTTTTACGTAAATATGGCGTATCAACAGGAGGCTCGTCATCGTCCTGAAATTACAATTATAAGACATCGTTATAATTAATTTATTCGATCGTTTATGAAATAAGTGTTGCAGTCATAGGCGGAAATCCATTAGAATTTCTGGGGGAGCTAAACGTTAGTTTAGCCCCCCATATATCATATATTTTCACATAAAGACGACAAAATTTTGGGGGGGCTATTACAATATTTGGGGAGACTAAGTCCACCCCCCATTTCCGCCTATGGTTATAGTACACTGTTACCACACGTCATTGCACTCACCTGTTTTTTAGACCCGCAACACGTTTTTAGTTGACATAATGAGTTCGTTCTGGGACAGTCTAATACACAATCTTTTATAGGAGTCTGGTTTTCGATATCATCACAATAAATACAAAATTATGATAGAGTAAGGAAAATTATGAATACAAATTAATAAATTACATAATCGAAGTATATAAATACTTACCTCTACTTTTATGATTTCTGGCTGAATGGTAGTTGCATTAATACCTTCATAGTGGAAAAATATTTTAACTCTTTCTGCTAATTCCTTATACTCGAGTAGATTAGTACACCTAAATTATAACAATGAAAATTTAAATTTGATTTTCCGTTAAATCAATATTTAAACCAACAAAAAATACCTAATATGCATTGATGCTATGATAATTTCTTCGGTTAATTGCCATACGTGGAGTTCGTGAACGCCTAATATCCCGTCTATTTCCACAAGTCTCTTCTGAATGCTGTCCACTTGAATATGATCCGGCGCAGACTGGAGTAATATCAGTATAGATTCCTTTAATAGCGGCTGCACCGAATACAATACGATTATTACCATTATTATACTCAAAGCGGGATCAACATAATAACGGTACTTCCAATCTGTTAACCATACGATCTAAAACAAATGTTCCATTTTAAAATACCCCAACATTTTTAAATGCATTTATGAAACAAATAAAACTGAATCTGTGGCAAAAATATGCGTGCTAATATATGTATAAAATACACATATATGCAAATATATGTGCTATTATTGGCAGTACTTACTAACTTATTAAAACATGTTATACATCGATATCGTCAACAGGGAAAAACAAAGCATAACTTATTTTAGATATATTTTAATTTTTGTTTTTAGCGTTGACTTACATGAGACAAATATAAACGAAAAGACTTCATGATAATTTTAGATATAACAACTGAAAAATACAAAGCTTATGAAAAAAAAAAATTAAAAAAAAATTATGTATTACAGGAATATTGATATTACAGAAAAATAGTCATTTGATCCGTACCTAGATTAATTGAAAAAAATCGTTTGTTTTTTTTTCATGGATTTTTTTTCCTTGAAAAAAATGTAGTCAACTTCTTAATATTTTATTCCATAATACAAGTGTTTTAAAGACAAGCTTTTATTGTATTATTGAATCGAAATTTTCGTACAGTGAAAAAAATAACGAAAGCATAAAAACATATAAACTTTAAATAAAATCTAAATCAATTCCCAGATGCATAAAATTCAGAGTTTCTTTTGATTGATATTTTATGTTTATATAAAGAGAAATTTTCACACACTTTTATTTGATTCTAATTCGTCGTTTTGTTTTCTGGTAGTGTGCGTTAAATTGTAAAGATAATCAAATTTTGTTTTAATATCATTTCCTTATATTACAATATTATTCGACAAAATAAGTCTTTCTTATTTTATTTGAGCGTTACAAATTTCAAATAAAGTAGGTAATTAAATAATTATATTTGAACACATACCATAGCTGATACAACTACAAAGACTGAGCCTATCGCATCGGCCATAAAATGAAGATAAACTCCTCGCATATTCATTTTTCCAGTAGAATTTTCTTTATTAGAATGATTGTGTGGCCCATGGATACGATCTACGTTATCATTGTCATTTGTAGTATTGGCATTTTCCTGAGCGTTTCCTAATTTAAGAAATGGTTTGTGGTCACGTAATTTGTTTTCATGTTTTTGACCATTTCCGTGACCATCGCCATGGTCTAATATGGTTAAAATTAATCACAATAAAAAATAATATAGACGAAGGGTGTATCGAAATATTAATTAGGTACCTCGAAACAAATATAAACCAATAATGTTAAGAACTAATCCCAAGGCTCCAACAACAGCAACTAATTTTGGTTCAGCCATAGACTCTAATAAAATCAACCTAGGGGAAGATAATTATTATTGATGACATTCAGACGTATTCTGTTAATCTAAATACCAACCTTTTTATTGTTTCAAGAGTGATTTGAAAGCACAATGCCACTAAAAACAAAGCATTGATAAGGGAACCAAGTATTTCTGCTCTGGCCGATCCAAATGTATTCTTCGACATTTTTTTAGTGCTTAACTATAAATGAAGATGCTTCAGTAAAATTTATATTGCAAAATACTATACGGTATGCATAAATTCAAACATTTTTACTAGTCATCTACTATGTGTAATAGACTAAATATTTCTCTTCTAAGGGTCATCAACCCGAGGGTTGGTTTGCACCTAGAAGAAGGTGTTACTAGGGAAGGGTTTGTACTGTGCAGTGGTTTCCCGTTGCCTTCTGCACAGGGGAGATGGCGGCCGCTCTCTCTAAACAGTCGCCTGCCCAGAGAGAGAGAGCCGCCCGTGACCGAGGTTTGAACCGGCGACAGTGTGCGTAAGCAGTGATGCCTGGTTCCACTCGGCCACTTCGTCTCCCATACTAAATATTATGCCAACGTAATACTAATATTTAAATAATGGTTGTAAAATTCATTAATCATTTTCATCAAAAGAGTTAATGAGCGTATTTAATCTATTAACACTTATCAATACTTGAACTATATATATTTACGAAACAAAATATTTGACTAATGAATGAATGGCATTTATCATTTAAAGCCAAATTTGATTTTAACATTATTTATTGTCTATAAACATTGTATATAACGCAAATTCAAAACTATACAGGCACGTAGGTAAGGGGTGGCCTTGGGTGGCCCGGCCACCCAAAAATATTTACTGGCCACCTCACTGGCCACCCCAACTGTATTTTTGATGTGCCCAAATTTCAACTGAGTCAATATAAAAATAATTTCGAACCATCCAATCCATTCCATTTATGATTGGAAAATGTTTGTCTGATATTTTTTATCACGTAGATGACATTATCACATATTAAAACATTCTAAATAATTCATAACTGATATGAATATAAACAGATCGTAGACACTCGCTGACATCCAAATTCATCGAATTATAAGACACATAATGACTATTGATATTGGTAACTAAAAATAAAAGTGTATTTAGTATACGCTTACTTTTTGTTGGATTATTTTCAGATGGGGGGGGGAGGGTCGTGAGTAAATGTTGGCCACCCAAGAAAAACGTTGGCCATAATTGGGCCACCCCAATAGTGTAATTCTAGCTACGTGCCTGAAACTATAATAAGCTTTATGCACCCATTAAATAAAAAATATCTACAAATGTATTCTTTTATAGTTTAGCTCAACAAATATTCTTAGTTTTAATGAGTTTATGTAATTTTCAGTAGATACTCACGACACATTTATTTGACTTTAGGGTAGTAGCCGCACTGGTTCCCATTTGGCCGAATTGGTTCCCGTTTGAAAAAGGTTTTTGATTACGTTGAGCCGGATTTGTTCCCGTTTGTGTACAGGTAAAATCGTAACAATTTTAATTTCAACTTTCAATAATTGGTACAAAATATAAATTAAATTGTATAAAGTATAATAGATTGGCAAAATAGATTATTTTGTCGGAGGTTTAGAAAATTATCGCTATTAAGATAATGATTGAGATTTGATATATACGTTCCTATTTATATCGCTGTATGGTTAATCGTA
This sequence comes from Therioaphis trifolii, assembly GCA_027580255.1. Classification (NCBI taxonomy): domain Eukaryota; kingdom Metazoa; phylum Arthropoda; class Insecta; order Hemiptera; family Aphididae; genus Therioaphis; species Therioaphis trifolii. The sequence goes on from CM050405.1 coordinate 39,274,673, forward strand.
TATAATATCCTATGTACGTATGATAATAATGTTAGTGAGCACTGTACAGTGTCAAATCACACTTCTTCATTTATACTCGTGCCTATAATATATAAATTTGTTTTCGCTTAAACTTCGATCGTATTTTAATTTATATTTTTTAATTTTAATTTTTCGTTATTATGGAGTTTATGTTTAGTGAAAAGGGAACCAAGTTGTTAATTATTGATAATTACAAGTTTGGATTCCAAAAGTATCTTGCAGATAACATACAGAGATGGATATGTACAAAGCTTATGTGAAATTAATTGGAGATAGTTTATGTGACGAAGTCTTAACACATAACCACGAAAAGGAAAGCGATGGTACACTTGTACGACAACAGTTGACAAACTCATTAAAAAGAAAATGTGATGAACTCATCACAGAGCAACCATTTAAAATTATACGTAAAGAGATAGATTTAAACAGTAATAGTGAGTTACTAATTCAAAATGACATTAGTAGAGTGCGTAAAATATGTATATCATTTTTTTTACACAAATTAACGCACATTTTTTACCAAGCCTACTTTATAGTTGACAGTCCTGAGCCTGTAAAATTGAGAAGGAAAATGTGCGTAGTTCAATGGGAACCAATTCGGTATACCTCAAAAAAGTACCTTTTTCAAACGGGAGCCAATTCGGCTCATGGAGTTTAGACCCGGGAACCAATTCGGTACCAGCCGATTTTAGACCTTATCATTTCATGTACAATGTACATAGGTACCTATATCGTTTTAAACTAGCCAAATGACATAAAATTAGTTAATATTCTAATACAGCTGAGTACCTACTCTGATTTCGTTTGAACAATTTGTGTTGTGTCTCTACGCATCTGTTAGATATGTGCATGCGTCTATTGGTATCTATTTCTGCAGACTCGTACATATATTTTATTAAAGAATTTATCCACGAATAAATGTATACTTAAGTAAAGATGACTTGATTTTACTTGATAATTAAAATATATTATACGAAAATTACTTACATTCAATGCTGTATATGAAACTATTAAAGCTATAACATCTGTGAGCATATGAAAGCTATCTGCAATAAGAGATATCGAATTTTTCGAATAACCGACAAAAATCTCAACTAAGAAAAAAAATGCATTTAGGACAATCATTGTGAAGATTTGAACATTTTTTCCATTGTTTCGATCAACTTTTAAATCTATATATATAAAAAAAAAAAAACAATAACAATATTAGTGATATAATCAACACAGTATTTTAATCTATTACATATATGCAAAATTAACACCTAACTTTATACCACAGAAATCAAATAAAATTGAAATTTACATTGGCCATCTTAATAACTATTAATTAAAGTACATATATAACTGTATGCATAACTGATACAACAACATCTATCAAAAACATAATAAGCAGTATTTTATCCATTTGAATAAGAAATAACAACGTTGTCATAGCCTTCTTTGTTAGTTAGCTACTCGAAAATTCTGTTCAAGGCAACTTATTTTTTTTATCTTGAATTTAAAATTTAAATCGTATTAGTTGTTATGACTTGAGAAGCCATCTAAGTTGATTTTTATTCCAATTTTGAGATTTTTTATAGACATACGCATACATATCACAAAATGATAGATGTAATAATTCATTTTAAAATGTTCGTACACAAGTAGATTTATTTAACAGGTAAGTATACTTCTTATTTATTTGTGTAAATGTGTAATGTAAGGAAAAACGTGTATTTGTTTTTTTTATAGCCTGGTAGTGAATTGGTAGTAAATTGGTATCTATTTGGAAAACCAATGTAAAATCATGTTTGATTCATAGGGCATACTATTAATATTACTTTTTATAAATCGATAAAATCGATAAAATATTCGAGACTAAAACGATCATTCAATTTCGAAAATAGTTTTTATATCTTCTATAAATCCGTACAATCTGTGGTGATAAGTAATATTGATTATTGAGTGATTATGAATAATCGTTTGTTATTATTTGTGATGACCACACGAATACGTAATCATAGTCAAAGTGATTATTTAATCATATTTTCCAAGACAGTATTCATTGTATTATAGCTACTTAATAAAATGTGGAGAAAATAATTATTCTATTAAAAAATGAATCACCTTGTTGAGACAATATAATTTATATTAGATAAGAATCACCTCATAATATTTAAATAACAAATAAATATTTTTATTTTTCTTACGTGATAAATCATACATGTTATTGATAAAATATCTAAGTACCTATGTACATTTTCGAACCATCTTACGTTAAATTGGTAATGGTGATTAATTATTTCCAAAGCCCGACAAATTTTATTTCTTTCACCCAATAGAGCCTCCGTTTCAATAAACAGTAAAGTCTTTATCTGATTCTTACCTGGTTGTGAACGACTGGTGGAATTAGTAGTACCGGAAGAAGTTTTACTTAAACGTTTTCTAAATATATTTAGCTTATTGGCAGGAGACGTGTTACGGCTCTGAAATAATTACAAGATATTTTAATGACTATTGATTTCTCAATACACACACACACACACACACACACACACACACACACACACAAGCACGCACGCACCTGTTTTGTTGGTCCGCAACATGTTTTTAACTGACATGATGATTTTTTTCTGGGACAATCTAGCGCACAATCTTCTATAGAAGTCTGATCTTGGTACTATCAATAAAAATTAAAGTATTAAATAAGAAAACATGTAAATGACATTAATATACTTCATAGACCACAAATTCAGGCTGTATAGTTGTCGAGTGAATACCTTCATCGTGGAAAAATTCGTTGACTTGTTTTGCTAGACCCATGTATTCAAATAAACTATTGCACCTCAATCTTAAAAATAAATTTTAATTCAATCTCTCAAATTGATTTAAACTGATTGAAGTACTTGATGTGTGCAGATGCTATGACTCTATCTCCAGTCAACGGCCATACGTGAAACTCGTGAATAGCTAATACGCCGTCAATGCCCATTAGTCTTTCCCGAATGTCGTCCAGTTGAATATGAGTCGGTGCGGTCTGAAGTAAAATCAGCGCAGATTCGTACAGTAATGGCCACGCCAAGTGCAAAATGATTATCGCCAGTAGTATACTTAAAGCAGGATCCACGTAATATCGGTATTCCCATTCAGTCAACCATATGATCTGAACACAAATATGTTACTTTTAATTATTGATGTCTTTGATGAAAATTAAACGTAATAAAATAAATAGAACAGAATCTGCCCTAAAAACGTGTACATTTACAATATAAATAACATATTATTATATTAGTGATGGTCAGTTGCGTACATAGGTTTTCATTTCGGAAGGGGCCGATTACGTATTTTTAAATTGAGTGAAAAGACTTTTCGACTGTCTTTTATCCACCAGAGAAATAACTCAATATTTTTTAACGAATTGTTATATAAAAATATTAAAAAACTAAATTATAACATTTTATTTAATGTCACATAAAATTGAACACTTTTCGGTGGGGGTTATAAAAATTCCACAGATTGTGGTATTCTCATCATACTAATCTCATAGTCATCTCACTCATAAAAAGTAGCCGGTAGGTACAATGTATAAATAAATGTATTATCATAAAAAACTAACCATGATTTCTTAGAAAATATTGCCATGTTGGTTCATAATAAATAAAAATTAATGTACGAAATAAAAAGGAACAAATTAATATATGGAAACCCTATGTTAAGTTCTGTTGTGATTAAACCGGTACACAAAGAAAAAAAGGCTTCTTAATAAAATGTGTATAAAAGAGGTAAGTATTTCATCGAATCGAGTTTAAAAAAATTAATAAATTTAATTTTTCAATAACGCTGAAAAAACTTATGATTTTAAATGAAAGTTTTGGCTAGTACACCCGCAACAAATTCTACTTCGTTACATTTATAT